>CAEGAE010070359.1:0-134960 GCA_903067095.1 Girardinus metallicus | reverse complement strand
GATAGATAGATAGATAGATAGATAGATAGATAGATAGATAGATAGATAGATAGATAGATAGATAGATAGATAGATATCACAATGTAGTGATGGTCAGTATTGCATAACAAGACCAGATGGTTTTCTTGGCAGTGCCATAGTGTTGGCTGCCATGATGCTGTAAGCTTGTTTCCTGTATGTGTCAACATGAGAGAACTACAAAACACTGGGTGTTCACATTAATAGCAGGGTTATGGATCCAGTGGCACCAGCATAAAAGCTAGTGACAGTCGATCCATTCAACAGTTGGAGGTATACTACACTGCTGTTGAGTCATCACAACTGCAATAACTATTATGTCAACTTCAGTATCCATCACATTTCAAGGCTGCTCGGCTATAAATCTGATTGTTCAGTGTTTTCCATAATAATATAGATTTACATAAAAAGTAACTAAAGATTAAATGAAGAAGGCTTGCTTATAATTTCTTTGTAGATTAGGAGAAGCAGGAAGTAAGTGATTATGTGTCTCACTCAAAGCTTAAACAGACATTTCAAATTGACCCTTAAGCTGTAACTTCCTGTCCCTCTTTAGATTTGAAAGGAACATAAGAGGTCTCAGTATGAGTGCCACCTGACTCTTTCTGGACCTTCTAAGGACATGAGGGAACTGTTTCCATTAAGCTAATGTGGGTCTGATCCATGGTGATGCATGTGAAGTGACAGGATGTTGGGTGTGGGGTCAATCTAGAATTGGGTGTCTGTGGACAGGTGATAAGAGGTAAGGGCAAGCAGAAAATCTGTTGTGTACACACAGAGGAAGCACTCTCCCAAAGGTGGAAAAACACATCATATGTATGCACACCAACATCCAAAAGCACACGGGACCTGTTTGAATTTGCACGCTCTCCTTGCAGTGATCAAAGATTTGTTGTGGGAGTGTACAAATTTCTCAAGTGGATTCAAACAGGGCCAAGATCTAATTGCTTTCATTGCAGGTGTGGGGTTAACACACTTAGGTTTGTTGGGGGGATTTTGGGTCGGGAGCACATTATGGAGTTTACCTTCTACGTCATTACAGTCAAAGTCTGGAGTGAAGCATGAACGGAGACAAAAGCACACACACAAACCCATGAAAGAAAAAACATTGCTAACAGCAGAAATAACCACATTCAAAAAAAGCTGATGAAATGGTTATTCACAATGTTAAGCTAAAAAATTATTGAAATGAATTCAAGGCTGAAAGTGAAATAATGATATGAGAGAACAAGGTAAGTTTTTTTCAAGTTCTTTAAATCATCATACACTCATGCAAGCCATATTTTGTCACAGACTTTCTTACGACAACCAGCAGGCATAAATGCACATCAGCATATATTGTGGTTATAATCCTAATAATGAATCAAGCGAGGCAGATAAAATAACACATACATTTTAAAAATAAATCAGAAAAAACAACTCACCTTTGACCCGTTCTCCACGGTTGAGCTGTATCTCTCCTTCCCCTTGTGGGGTGTAGGGCTTGACCACAATGAAGGTACGTCCTGGGACAGCACTGTAGAGTTTCCTTTTGGGCCCACGAGGGCCTGTCAGTGCAGGAGGTGTGTGATGAGGTGGGCTTGGGTCTCGCTGCACTGAGCCAGGGCTGTAAACAAACACATATGTTACTGTGGTGATTCCAGGGAGCTGGTAACTGAAGCCGGTTGTCACTGACATGGTCGTCAGTGGGACAGCGACCTGGTGACACCCCCTGGTTGTTAATGTTCCCAGGGAGGGATTCATAGGCATGCCTAAGTACCTGCCAATCAACAGTCAGTGTTCCACAGGAGAGTCATGAGAGGATAGTATTTTCCTCCAAGACACTCTTGTCCTCCCCCTGTTTCTTCTTCAGTAGCAAAGACAATATCCTTGCTCTCTTTTACCCTCTCCCTCTTAGGTGTCCCCTCTCTCTCGCATCCTATTCAAGGTAGGAGAAAAAAACTGTACCAGTAAAAGGAATAGCCCTGTTTCCTTTCCTGTGTGGATCTATCAGGTCCGACTGGCAGCCCCCTTTAGTTAAACACATCCTGAGTTTGGGTTCCATCAGAAGTCCCTTCAAAAAACAAACAGAGATCTCCCGTATCCCCTGTACTCCAGATGCTCTGGGCTGGACTACAGATCCTCCCTTGTCCTTGGGTCCTGGTTTTCCTGCTGTGGAGGAGAAAGGTTAGGTCTGCTCCCCAACTCCTGCTCCCTCTCCCCGGAGTCCCTCCGTGTCTGCCTCTCCTCTCCCCTCCACTCCTCACACATGCGCTCACACCCGAGCACACACACACACTCTAGCAATGCTGCTGCTGCTGCTGTGCTCCGTGCCTCCCCTCCGCTTTGACGGCTCGCTCACACTCTCATGCCACAAGCCCTCTATGTGCATTCTAGCTGTGCACCCAGGCACAAACACACACAGCCCCCTCCGCTCTGGCTAGCATTGCACCTTCACTGGCATGGCATACGCCACTGCCAGTATGAGGCTAACACATCGCTGACACACACCAGTCCCAGAGCACAACTGATCTCCTTCTGCCTGTCTGCCGAGAGTGTGCATGCGCCATAGCTCTCTGAGGCAGGCTGCGTAAGTATATGTGTGTGTGTCTGTCGGCGTGTACACTTGTGTGCAGAGGGGTGGCGAGTGGGGGGAGGCAAAAGCTCCAGCCCATTTGGTTTAATTGTCGCTCCTGACTCATTGCCTCTTTGCCTTGAATCCCCTCCATCTCTCTCTCACTTCCATTTCACCTGCTTTCATCCTTCTCCTCCACATTTCTTCACACCGCATCTCCATTCTCTCATTTTCTTGCCTCTCTCTCAAGCAATGAATTCTAATACAGCAGCAGAGCTCCGCCTAGTCTTCATTCATCATCATGTCTGTGGCTGTGTAAGTTACATTCAGCATCATTCCGCTGCTTGTGCTGCCAAAGCTTTCTCTCAAATGTCTTCTTTTTTAATTTAAGAGAAAAACAATTATAATGTGTAATTACAAATACATTTAGAAAAAATCAGTTTTCTACAGCTTAACTTGATCTTGTGTGTGTTAACTGCTCATTCCGTATAAAAAGTCGCTTTATTATTCTCTGAAATGAAATACTGACACAATTAGCATTGATATTTACAGTCCTTCTCTTTCTCACATATAATCAGGTTACAACCACGAGCTTCAGTTTATTTAGTTCAGATTTTAGGGGCATAGACTAAAACAAAGTGTTGCACAATTGTAAACTAAAGATTAAATATTAATTTCCAAAGTTTTTGTTACAAAAAAGTAAAAAAAAAAAGAAAAAAAAAAGTGAGGCATTGATATGTATTTAAGTGGCATAAATCAATAATTAACCTTTCCCTTCAATACAAGGAAAGGCAACAGCTGTAATTACAAACAGAGCTTCACTATGGCTCTTTTGGTGAAATCTTTTGTTGTAGGTCTCTACCACAGATCTACAGACTGAAATCTTGCTCCATATCAGACTGCCCCAGGGCACCAGTGGCTACAAGCCAGTAGCCTGCATTCAGTCTGGGGATGACTGGTTTCAAAGTGTTTGAGTGTCCTGAAAACTGCTATTTAAGTCTGATGTCATTTCATTTCATATCTCTTTGGAAAGCAGCTCAGGATGAGTCAAATTGGATGGAGAGTATGAACATGAATTTTCAAGTTTTACCACAGTCCTGATTGAATTTGTGTCTATGTTTTTGACTGGACCGTTAGGAAGTATAAGCTCTTCCTTGGAGTCCCAAGCTCCTCCAGACTAGAGGCAGCAGCAATAAGCAAACACCTTGTGAAATTGTGTGTCTGCTGAACTTATACAAACTACTTGTCAGTCCAATGCTCCTGAGAAAGATCATAAACGATATCATGGAGGAGCACTGTTGTGATGACATGCCGAAAGGGGAGCTTTTTAAAGAGGCAAAAGCCAATTTCAAGACATCAAATTTCCTTTAAATTATTTTTGAAACATATTTACTTGATTGTCTAATCAAACTGAATTATGTACCTGGAAAAGACATATTATCAGCCCTTTATTGTCCCACAATCTATCATGAAGGGAGAAAAACTAATAGCATAAGGTGTCTATGCTATTGTGAGTGCATAAAACAGATTGTAAAGTTTTAGTTATTTACAGATTCTAAAGGTGGTGATTCAAGGTTTTCTAATTTTCATATCTTCTTCAGATGAAGAGCTTCCTGAGGTTGTTAACATGTATATTACTTAGCAATACATCCACATTCCCAACATTGACAATCAACATTTATGATTGGGAAGGAGTGCAGAAAAAAAATCTAACTTTTTGTCATGCTTATTTAGTTAGAAATCTATTTTTGGAAATCTTCAACTTGTGTCCCATTTTCCAATAAGTGTGTTTCTGTCTTGTGAGCCTTTGTCATTGAGTCATGTGTGAAGCTGGAATTACACCATGCCTATATTCCTCATGACAGACGAAGTTTTCTTTCAGCCTAATGAGAGCCCAACATATATATTTTTTACTTTAGGTGTTACAGCTACTAGATATAGTTTTCCAGAACAGCACAAACAACTGCTCACCCGCCTGGTCACTGTCATGGTTGGTGCACTCTGCGCAGCCGCAGCAGAGTAGCACAGGGCTGGGCAGGCAAGCACAGGTTGTGGTGGCAGTGGTATGGTATGTATCGTAATCATGTTCTAAAAATGATAAAAGTTCTGAAACTCACCTCATCAGAAACTCCAACCATATAAGTGTTCCTGGTGTGTTTTCTTTTCACCAGTATCTTTCTGGTGGATGTTGTAATCTAGTACGTAAGGGTGGATGCCTGTTGACTTGTCACACTCGTTCTGCTGCTACAGATAAAGGCGAGAGGATCCATAGCAGTATCTGATCAAAGCAGCTCAAATACTGTAGGTGACTTTGAAAAATATCTCCTTTTCCTTTCACTTTGTAAAAAAGTGTTGCTTTTGTTGTTCTATCACATAAAATCCCAATAAAGTTTGTGGTCATGATGTAAGAAAATGTTGAAAACATCAAGATATTTGCATTGGCTCTTCATCCATATAGCAGAAATTTTCAACTACATGCCCAGATACACTCCATGTGCAATAGCCTTTTTACTGTCTATTTCTATCTGTTGCCTTAATTTTAATTACTAATTTCTGTCTCATATTTTCTCCTCGTCTTATTGTTTTCCTTGTTTCTCATTTATAGACTTATTTCCTTTTTCCTTACTCAACTCTTCCTTTCACCCTCTCAACCCACTATCCCCGCAAAACACCCAACATCGAAACAACCATTTGCTGATGATTTTCCAATTGCTATAGAATCTGACGGCCTATGGTGGCTCCAGCATATTAATGTCTGAGTCACAGCATAGAACAACAGCAGCACTTATCAAGCTTTAAAAGGGTTGCAGAAGGAAGAAGAGGCTGCGCTATGCAGACACTTTATCATCCTCACCTTTACAAAAACCACTATAGCTGTAGTTTTAGGTACACATCTACCTTTATTTTGGCAAAGATATCAATTCAAAAGCTTGTCAGAAAGATTTTCATCTATTTCAACTTCACAGCTGGATGAATGCCAGCCAGGACATTATTCTTTGAGTAATTTCATCAAGACATCTTGGACATGGAGGGAATTGCTCACCTTTTTCTATAACACCAGAGGCTGTGTGAGGTAATGTCTTTTGAAATCAGAGGTATGTGAGAGATGCAAAAATCGTTGAGGCATTAACAAACATACTCTGTTATACAAATTCAACCACATTTTTCACCTCTCTTTGACGTCTCTTTGACGTATACCAGTGTACCTCACAGAATCTCTGGATAACTTGATTTCCATAACATTTATCCAAATGAGACTATATCTTCTGTCTGATTTCATTATTACAGTATATGCAAATATACTGTCTATTTGAGTTAAATTTAACACAATCTCTGAAAACTATTGTCCTAACCAATTGGATGAGCTTTCTATTATTATCATTCAACATACAGTTTGTGGCTGGTGAACATTAAATATAGAAAAGAAATATTTCCGATGAATATCAGAGTCTCATTTGTTTTCATTCGTACTTTTCCACTCTGCTATTCATGTCTGCTGTTATTTTGAGCTTCAAATTGACCTCAATAGCTTGCTTTGTTGTTTGAGATTACTGCATTTGATTGAACCGTAATTGAATTTAGTAGTAATGATATTTAAAATGAACTGATGAATTAAAATACATGCTAAAATGGATTTTAATTGAACTAGATTTGTTTTTGTTTTTTTACAAAAAATACAGGGTTGGAATTGAACTGAAATTCAGTGTATTTTATAATAACACTTTTCATAATTGGTTTTCTAAGAACAAACTGAAGTATAAACTTTAATATGACTTGTGCGATGGAGGCTTAGGTTGAAAACAAAAAAAAAATAAAAGTAGCTGTTTCTATGTTTTGTATTAGACCTATAATCACAATTAATAATAATAATTAATCATATATTATCTTCCAAACAGCTTAGCAATGAGTTCAGCTGCCTAAGGTTGGGGTTATTTTATAAAGTGTTGACATAAATGTGAAGAAACACCTCAAAATGTAATTTATTGCCATTTGCCCAGATGCTATCAAATTAAGCTGCTTCAGTGAAGCATTTTTATGCATGACTGTCTTGCCCTAGCAGGTAAATGGGTTTTTCCTCAAATAGCCCACCTCTCTAAGGTGAGATGTGCAGTCCTAATCAGCATTACACTTTGCATTCTAATGATCTTCACTCTGCCCTTGCCTTGCTGCACATGAATGAATCTGTGTCCTTTCATTCTTTCTTCCTTAACATGGGAGTGTTTATGGCTATTAAGGAGAATGAAGATTGTGGACTTTGCACATAGGAAGAACATTTTAAGGTTATTCCCAGCAAATCTACAATTCAAAACAGTAAAACCGCATTTTAGCTTGTTAAGAAAGATTGAGTTTGGCTAGAAAAACACCACTTAACTCTTACTGAGAAGCTTTACTTATTGGCTGACACATTAACATTTCTGCCATTTTTAAATATGTAGACAATAGTCTTATTGTTTAAAAACCTCCAGACTGCTGCCCATATTTTATAAAGATTGCTGAAACAAGAATTTTTATGTTCTTTTTCACCTTGAATGCTTCCTACAAAGTCCATCAGCACCTTTGAGTAAATAGTTGAAAATGACACTGAGAATGTAATAGGAACTCATTTAAAATATGACCTCTGAGAACTCACTGAAGACCTGTGAGTGGAAGGACTTTTATTCCCATGAGTCACTTAGTCATCTCTTCAGGGACAGAATGAAAGGAAAAAAATAACGGAAGAAAGAGTAGGGTAAAAGGTATAAAACAAAACAGGACCCTGAGGTACACTCAAAACTCAGAAAGCTTATAGTTGACCTCTAAGTATGATGGAACTCATGACCTGGAGGGATATGACTAACCAAACAAACATCAAACGTAACAATTTCCAAATTACTCTTGGAAATTATAACTGAGTGGGAGAAACTGCAGGGATAAGGCTAATGTCTTGAAAATCAAAGTAATGCTCTACAGAACAAAAAACAGAACATAGCAAAAGAAGATGGCAGTGGCAGTTCTTGCATGAAAGAGAATGTGACAGAGAATTACTGATTTAACTTTATTCCAGAAAATGTTTCAAAAACCTAAGCCAGTTTTGAATAGAATGTGATTAGTGAATAATAATTCTGGGTTGTCTAAACATTACAATTTTCATGGTTGTCTCAACATAAAGCTGTCTTTATGCCAACAGGACTGTGTTGTCACAAAACGAATTATGATTTTATGACTCAAACTTTATTTTAAAAGTAAAATAAAGACAAGAGATAACAAATTTGAGCTAATTTAAAAACATCAATGAGAAATAATCCAAAAATACTTGTATATCAAGCAGCGACGTTCATTAATAATTACTAATTAAAATATTATGGCATAAGCAAATATGTTTATTCTAATAAAATTGTACATCAAAACCTGGCAGTATTTCTAATTTTATTGTCTACTGTGTGAGATAGAGATCGTATTATGGCCAAACTTCTAGACCTTAATGTGATTTTATTTGTATTTCTTGTTTGTCTGCATTAATGACCTCTACAGCAGTTGGTTTTATCCTTTCTCTCTTAATTGTTTTGAATATTTTTTTTTTTTACTTTCTACCAAGATAAGGTCAAGTTTTGGAATCCTAAAAGCCTGTTACACAAATAGGGAGGAGGAAGTGATGGTGAGTTTCACAGGAGTCTGTTGTTGACCAGCCAAACTAATTTCACACTCCCCTGGCACCTATAATGCCGCTAGAATTACCACTGGCATAAACAGTAGGTCAGACAGTGAAAAAGAGACAGGGAGAATATCATAAAAAAATACTCAAGGACACCATCGCTCTCACTTGGAGGTTCTGGATATTGAGACCAGCTGGTCATTTAGGACTCCGTATACATTTTCCTTACTTTAATGTATAGTGCCAAGGTTGGAACAAGGTCTCGGCTTCATGCTTAGAGGAGGCTTTTAACTCCAGGACTCAGCAGATATATTAACCCTGCTTTCTATTCTCTTAGTCTTTTGTTTTCTCTTCACTCCACCCAAACAACTCTGGACTGAAGAAAAATATCCACAAAAACATTAACGCAATATATGTAAATAAACACCCTATGCAGCGCTGATATTGCATAACATAATCAAATTCACTGTGACATAATTTTAGACCACTAAGAATCAAACATTTTAAAGCAGGGACATGTAACCCAACAATTTGAATTCTGAATTAAGGTTGTTGAGTAATCTAAAGCACAAAATGAGTATTACAATCATCAAGCAGTTCTCTACACAGGGAATAATATTAAAATGTTTTAGGAGGCATTTTAAATACTTTCTAAGCAAATCAGTTGCCAGAAGAAAAAGACTTCATGAGCCCTTATGAGAGTTTGTGTGAAACACATGAAACCTGTTACTAATAATATTTATGCACTCTGTTTAAACTTAATGTAAATTGAAGGCTGAAGCCCTCATTAAACACAGTTTATTTGATAAAATATACCAGAAGGAAATTAAACATGAAAATAATCAGACATCAGACCATTTCACATGTACACTGGATATACTGCATGTAGTTGAGCTCTTATAACCTAAGAGACTATTTAAAAAGGTAATAAACCAATTATCTCAGAGCTGTGATCTAGTTTGAATTAATGTATTGGTTAAAGGCAAACAAATTAGATTTAGTCTGCCCTCAATTGACAGGACCTTTTGAACTGGGCTGGATGTCTTATATCATTACTCATAGCTCCAATTTGAGAATGAAGCCAATACATAAAAAACTCTAACTCAAAATTTATCTAATGATCCAAACAAGCTGACAGATTAAAGTTTGTTGTAAGGGAGATCATTATTAGCTCCTATCAGCATATACAGCCCTGTCCAAGCATCATTACTTAAACACTGTTGTAACTGGGCCTTTATATACATTAAAACTTTAAAACACGAACTCCAAGAATATTCTTTCTCATCACTTTGACAAGACAAACAGCATCTCAGCTTAGTATAATATACAAACATGGCCATTGTTTAAACATTACATGAACATGCCTGTTATTATTCCCAAATACCCAGAAGCATGGATCATTCAAAAGTTACACCAGACACAACCAGCAAACCTTTTAATGACCTGCGTTCAGTTTATTTCAGTAGAGCCAAAATCAATTTATAAACATCTTTTGGGTAATAATCCAAAAGATGTTTACTTTTGTATGACCTTTGTAGAACAAATTTAATAGAAAATATCTTTATGTGTGCCAATGACTGACGATTAAATGAAGATTTCATGATTCTTAACATGTAATGTTTTATTTCCAGAACTTGACAGCAGCACATCGAATAAGGTGCAACGCTACCGATGACTAACAAGTGACTCAATAACATCACATTTGGCTTTTTGAAACATGGCTTAAAAATCTAAATAGGTACTTAATCAAAAGACAAGTCACAAATTAGCTATTAGAGTGAATATGTGGAAAGACTGGAAAGGGTGAGATGAATTAGAGATGAGATGAAAAAGATTGGCAGCATTCATCAGCTGGTATTTGTTGAGTATAACCAAAAATAACAAGTGAAACTGGGCAGAAGAGATCGTTACAAACCTTAGTCTCCCACGAGGACCATGTCCATGAGGGTAGCCATGGCTGTGGGAACGTCTGGGGACTGGCCTGTCCTCTTCATGCATGTGATGTAATGATGGTGAGCGGGAATGGGAGGATCTGGAGCTGCCGGTACTCTGAAGACTGCTGTCAGGGATCTCTCCATGACGACCCTGACACAAAGCAGAAGGACAAAACATCACTATGTGATTGAGTAAATAACCATGCAAACAGTTTGCTTTAATGGCATTACTGTTGGTTTTAACAACCTTTTATAATAGTCTTACTTCTCCAAGGCTGCTGTGCTGTTGCCCAAAAGCTGGGAGACTACGCAGTGAGGGAACAGGGGAGTGACCAGGGCGGCCGCGGGATTCTCGAGGGCGCGGAGGGTGGATGTGATCATGGTCACCATTAAGGTTGTTGTCACTTGCAGAGCGCAGCAAGGAACGTGGTGAGGGCAGGGTGCCAGCCACAACACGTCGACGGTTGGTGTAGGAGGGGGTCTCCCTGAAAGGCACTAGAAACAAAAAGAGGGAAACCATAGACTAAAGGAAGATATTATCGCAGGCTACAGACATAGATTGATGGCAAGAACTATTTTAAATAAAATTTATTGTAAGTTTATTAAATTCATTCACAAACATCTGGAAATGAGAAGATAAATACACAGTGAGAAGTATTAATACCCTTTACAGATTACACATTTCATCATATTAAAAAAAAACTAAGTACTATGTATTTTATTGGGATTTTTTCTGATTAACCAACACAAAGTAGAACATAATTGTGAAGTGGAAAGAAAATTATATAGGCTTTCTAAACGTAACAAATGAAAGTCTGAAACGTGATAAACATTCACCGCTTCCGTCCGTATCTATAAAACCAGCAATTACCAACAGATGTCAATAAGAACTCTGTAGCTTGAGACTAACGATTCTGTATATTCTTTGCAAAATTTATAAAGCTTAGAAAGACAGGATGGAAATAGTTTATGAACATAAATTTCAATTTGTGCCACATAGATTTACAGCTTACACTGGTCCATTCCTACACAGACATAATGTCAGCATTCCATTGTAATGCTGACAGTATGTCAGAGGTTCATTTGACCTGCAGGAAAATTAACTTTGCCCCCTTCTCAAGTCTTTTACAGCCTCTAATATATGTCCTTCCACAATTGACCTGTATTTATCTCTATTCACTTTCCCATAAACTTCAGACCACTTACATAGAACTGGTGGTTCCATTGTGGTTCCACCATCCATGGAACGAGTGGGGACAATGAGTTCAATAAAATTTGCTGTGTTCTGCCACATGTAATATATTGCATATAGGCTAAAAAGTTCAGTTTCGGTCTCATTTGACCATAGCTTCTTCCACATAATTGATGTGTACCAATATGGCTTATGCCAAATTGCAAAGTGGACCTCATCTGAATTAAACAGCAGTTTTGTTGCATGTATGATTTGTGGAGCAGACTCCAATTAATTGTCTCATCAAAAGATTCTACCTGAGATGTGGATTTCAACAGCTCCCCCAGAGTTGCCATGGGCCTCTCAGTTGTTTCAGTAATTAAAGTTGTTATTTGCTTGTCAGTTTAGGTGATTAATGCTAGTCATCTAGCATTAATCACCTAAACTGGCCTGCCAAGATAAGGCACGCCTGTCTTGTTAGGTTAGGTTAAACATTGGCCAATAGTCTTTCTATTCTTGGACTGAACGGAGCTTTGTTTAGCCTGCCATAATCTTTTATAAACTAACCCTGCTTCAAAGATCTCTACAACAATTATAGCAAAATCTAGACTTACTTCATGTGACTGAGGTCAAACTGTTTTGTTCACAGCCAAACAGACATGATGCTGTTTGGTGCTGGATTTATACTGAGATTAAATTCCACGCGGCTGAGGTCTATTTATTAACTAGGTAGCTTTTAAAGGTAAGCTAGTTCGTAAATAGCTAGTGTGTGAGGACGCTGGGTGTGTGAGGTCTAGTGTCCTCACATACCCTTCTTCTTGCACTGCACTTATGGAGCCTAAATACAAATGAATGCCACACTGTTCTGATATTACTTTATAAAAAAAAATACATGCATCATTTTGCTTCTACTTTACAATTATGTGCTATGTTCTGTTTAAATTCTCAATAAAATATTGATCTTTTGGGGTTGTAATGTGACAAAATGTGAGGAAGTTTATGGCACATTATTACTTAGACACTGTCAATCATCCATAAATTTCAAACTAGGAAGTACATTAAATAATAAATTCAGACTGGTGAGTGAAAGACAAACAAATCTAAGTGAAACAAAAGGAAATAGGATATAGGGATATTTATAAGCATGAATATTCAATTTTAATCACCTAGAATGAAAACCACAGTTAAATTCAGACTTGTTGACAAAGATGGGTATGTAAGCAACAATATCTAGCCTTTATATGCAATTACGGATATACTAGGGTTGTTGCTTACAAAGGAAAAACTAATTTGAGAAATTTGTCTTGGAGTGGGGTATTACAAGCTGTCCACACCAGATGGCAGAGTTTTCCTGTATGTTATTTCACAGAGAAACTGCTTAACTCATCATGGTCCAGTGTCCTCACACACCCTTCTTCTTTTTTATATTTTTCAGTCTGTATGTTAAACTCTTATTAGTTACATAATTACACTGGTATAAAGAGTGTAGCTGAATATTTAACCAATCTTAGTAAAGTGACTTCTATTCTTAACTTACCAACATCTGATGCTTTGTGGACCTTAATGATTTCTGCAAGATCAAAATTTCCTGCTATAATAGCCACCTATTACAGAAGAAAACAACATGGAAAGCAGAGATTATGTTTAAGTGATAGAAAACAAACCTAAGTACAACAGTTTGTGTAGTCTGGAAATGTTTCACTCATACAGAAAATATGTGCACATCATTTGTCTTTAATAAAAGGAATAAATCAATGTATTAAGACAAAGCTATACTTTATAAACATTAAATCTATGTAATTTCACAGAATTAAACTTGTAGCTACTTTTAGACACCACACATACCTGAAAAGCAGTCTGGCTATTGTAGTTCTTTATCTCTTTATTGGCTCCTCGGAAAAGTAAGACACGTGCACAGCTATCCTAAATGAGGAAGAGATTCATGTGTTGAAATATCACCACTGTTAAAGACAAGATTTTATGCATCACATCAAATAACACTTAAAGATTAATTTACTTCATGTTTGCCAAAGCCGTTTCTTGTGGAAGTATCCCTGCATACTTCAAAAATGTTTACAAACATTGTTAGACTAAATATATATCTGTCTCGGCTGCACAGTGCTGCAGTTGGTAGCACTGTTGAAGGTCCTGGATTCAATTCCCGGCCCAGGGTCTTTCTGCATGGAGTTTGCATGTTCTCTCTGTGCATGCGTGGGTTCTCTCCGGGTACTCCGGCTTCCTTCCATAGTCCAAAAACATGACTGTCAGGTTAATTGGTCTCTCTAAATTCTCCCTAGGTGTGAGTATGTGTGTGCATGGTTGTGTCCTGTCTGTTTCTGTGTTGCCCTGCGACAGACTGGCGACCTGTCCAGGGTGTACCCTGCCTCTCGCTCGGAACGTTAGCTGGAGATAGGCACCAGCAGCCCTCCTGACCCCACTAAGGGACAAGGGTGAACAGGAAATGGATGGATGGATATATCTTTCTCAACCATTAGCGTACTGAAATACATTACTCATGTCACAATGGAAGTGAGACTACAGAGTTAAAAAAAATTACAACTACAAAAACCAGCAGCGTAATGGTCTTGAAAAGTCGTACACCAAGAAGAGCATAAACATTCGGAGCCATACACTGTGACGGTTATTGTGACTATTATTGCCTGGAGCAGCATTACTGTTAACCTCTTGGATTCTCTCTAAAAGAAATCTAGCTTAGGACACTATTTAAAAATGACTTTGAGAAAACTGATGGCGTAAAGAAGAGTAATATGGTGTCACTCTACAGTTATACAGCTGAATGAATTTGTGAAATAGATAGAAATAAAACAACAGATTCTGAAGTCGTAAGATAAATTATAAGAAATACTCCTTTGCTTGAGTCATTGTTGACAAGTTACTACATCTTCATTTGAAATGCCAGCAGTAGAGGAGCATTTCTCATTTTTGCAGCTGTGAACATATTTATTCTGCTTTTCATTCAAAAGAAATTAACAACCAAGTCATATATTTTCTGTCATTCATTTCATGAATCTACCTAATCAAGAAATAGAACACACAGTTCATATACTTCCTTAGTGATTTCTTAGTGAACTTAATCCTCACTGACATTTGTACAATATTCATACTTTCTCAAAGTCTTACTTTTCTGAATGAACCAGAGTGTCAATATAAGACACAAAAAACAATGTAAAAAATTGGATTTTACAAAGTAATCAACTTTGAATACAGATACCCCATGGAGTTTAGAGCTTTTAAACATATGCAGATAATTGCACAATTGTACAAAAATATTGGTACATATGAGCAAAGTAGTGCATAATTGTAATGTGGAAATAAAAAAATGTCAAATATAATAAATTTTTTTTTATGGTTTTCAAAATAATAATAAAAAAAATCTTAAAAACATGACCTGTATTTGCCACCTAATTTAATATGCAAAACAATGACAAGCTCTACAAGCTTTGCATATCTGGAAGCTGAAATTTTTACAAAGTCTTCTTTTTTCAAATAGCTGAATGTTATATTGGATAAAGAAACTTGAAAACTTCAATTTCCGAGTCCCAAATTTTGGATTTGGTTCTGGACTTTGACTTGGCCATTTTATCTTATGAAAACTACTCCACTACAGTTGTTCTGCTGGCTGGAAGACAAATCTTTGTCCCAGTCTCAATTCTTTCTCAGTCTCTAACAGGAATTTTTTTCTTGAGTTGTCACTATTAAAGAGAGCATAAGGAGGGTAATGAGTGGTTTGAAGGATAATTGCAGAAAAAATCATATTGCCACAAGGAAAACAGGAAAATTCACCAGAAAAGAAATCGAGAAAAATGATAAAAATCACCAATTTCTTAGAAAATTGATTTTTGTTATTTTGCAAATTATACTAGTTGAAGTTATGAAGACAACACCCCATGCTTTAAATAGCAGCTTCAGATGCTTTAACATAGTAAAGTTTGTATTTGAATTTCACTTGTTTACACAATGGATCTTTTTGGTTGTACGGAAAACTCACAGTTGATTAACACTCCAGGTTTTATAAGCTATATAAACATTTGATACGATACTGGCCTGGGGTGTCTGAGCAACGGTGTGCATCATACTAGTTAACTGCACCTAATAACTCTACCACCTAAAATGAAATAATTTATGTTGGGCTTTCTTCGACCTGAAAGAAAAGATCTTCCAACACATCGTATTTATCTTCCACTAAATAGGTTTGAGTTGCCAGGGCAGCAACCTCAGAAGAGATACAGACTTCTCTCTCCCCAGCTACTTGGGCCAGCTCCTCTGGGGAAATCCCAAGGCGTTCCCCGGGCAGCCAAGAAACATCGTCCCAGCTTTTGAACACTGGATGGGTATTTTATTTAGGAATTTCAGATTGGTTTTATTAATCTTATTTAGCCTGATAATACATTGTATATTTGCCCTGTCTAAATTAACATACCATATGTTGAGAGTCAGACTTTATTATAACCAAAAACAACAAATTAAACTTAGTTAGGGACCAATCGATGCATTCTAGTGTACAGCTTTTCACCTTCTGTTTTTCAGTCACATCTAGTAGGAAAAGGCAACAGATGTTCCTCGGCAAGTTTTCATAGATAAGGATTTCTTAAATCCTTACCAATAAAGCAATCTTTGCATGTTTAAGTGAATGTACAATCACAGCTTACAAAAAGCTGCCTCTTCTAAAGGGTTCATTATAGGATTTTACTTTATGACTCCATGTCTGACTGTTGCAGACAGTCCAACGTGTGTCTTGTATCTGTTTATGCTGATTTGGTATTCACCACAGTTCTGTCTTCTCAAAGGCTTTTTTCAAGCATGTCTCAAGGATCTCTCTGCCAATCAAATGACTCCTGCCATATCCTCATTCACCAACACATCTGCCAGGCCCTCTATGCTGATGCTAGTGGTCACAAAAGGGGCATGGATTGAACTATTCTAATTTTTCCTACTGAAAGTTATTTTTCATTCATTCAGTCTCTCACAGTCTTTTATCTCTTCCTCTTGCTGACAGTCACTCTTCTCTCAACATATGGATCTACTGATCCTGCCACTGGACAACTACTTTTCCAATCGATCTTACAATCCCCTTTCTTACTGTCATTGTAGATAATCATTCGAGACAAGCCTGCTTCAGGCCTGCTGGAACCCTGCTATGATACAAGCTTTGTGAGATCAATCAGCTTACCACAGCTGCTGTACCAGTCTACACTGGCACAGTAGCTGTGGTAAGCTGATTGAAATGTCATTCTCATCAGCAAGGACCTACAAGAGCGACTGCACTGTCCATTAACATGCAGGATGTAAAGTAAGTAGAACAAGGAGATGAAAATTCAAGCCAGTCATCCAGTCTGTCTGATATTTGCATGCTGCAACCACAGTCAGAGCTGTTACTTTGTTGACCCTTCTCCTAAGCACATTATTTAAAATAAATGTTCACACTAAGATTTAATATTCCTCACTTTCTTCTACAAATTGAAGGCAGATCCAGCATATTTACAGTATGTTCTGATGACATGAACAAAACATGCTTAAGCTTTGGCTCTTCCTTCACTGAGATGATAAACACAAAACAACTTCAGTCACGTGGATGTGTTACAAACTGTTAGTATTAATTATTGATGCTCTGCTTACCAAACACACACACACACACACAACTACCCCCTACTCCCGAGACTGTGGTGTTCCAGTTGAGCTGAAGCAGTTCATTCATCACAACTGAAATTAGCTGTATAGCACATAACACACACACGTACGCAGGCTAACATATTTCAGTTCCTTACTCACATGAGCTCTCTTCTTTTTCATGTGAGAGAGGGCTCATTTAATGTTCATGAAGTGAGCACCACATTTTCCCAATGAAGCAGCAGAAAGGAATCTTTCAGAGTGCCAAGTTACATCCCTCACTTTGAGCAGACTCAAAACAAACAGTAAGTAGTCATACTCTTCACAGGAACCTTCATGATGTTCACAACAGCATTGTTATTGCACAATAGCCAGACCCGCCCTAAACCTCTCAACTCCCATGAACTGACTACTGACCAGCTCTCCGTCTAACAGGTCCGGAAAATCTCTAAACCCTCGAGTCTTACTCCGAGACAGGTCTAGGGAAGATAATCTATTCAAGCTGGTATTGAGAGAGACTCATCTAGCTTTAACCACCTTCATTCCAAAAGTTATGACCCTTTTCAGTTAATGAAGCAATCAACTGAGTAGCCCTGCAATTGCATAACTCCAAAAACGACTCTTGTTAATGGTAGCTCTGCCAAGATAGCTGAAAAAATTGCCATGAAAAGTGCAACAAAAATCTTTGAAAATGTTTCTTCCTTCTATTGGTCAGAGTAAATGTTAGTTGATTCATTTATAGTAATCATTTTAATAAATCAAAATACCATATTCAATACTTAAGAATCAGATGTTTTTAACCATTTAAAAACAGCAAATATATATATATCGTATCTTATGACAAGTTGTTCTGCTTACATTCTTTTGAAACATAAAAATTGTAAATGTTTATGCTGTAAATGTAAATTCATAAATTCTAATTAAAATGTCTTTGTCTTTCATGAAAACTTAATCTTTTGTGAACTGAATAGGCATGTATTTACCTATCAAATAAGTAGGTTTCTTGAATATAGTCACTTAAAAATATTAACAGACAATTTGGATAATTTGAATAAATCTACTCTCTACTCTCATCTCCAGATAAAAACCTTTAAGTCCTGAATATATTTATATAATCATAACAGCATTAAATAGTTTTTAAAAAGTTGATAGTATTAAATTACTAACCTATGACACACCTGCCACAAACAACAGCTGCAGGCAAAAAGCTGTCACTTCCAAACCCACCAACAAGTGAACAACAGTGCAAGAGTCATGTCAGAATGAATCTGTGGGTATTTTCGAATAGCCCAACTACAGACCATAGGTCTATGAATAGAAAAGTGCCGAGCCAAACAACATTTTCGAAAGCAATAAAATGTCTTAAGCATTCTTCTGCTCCAACTTTAATTGCTCAATATTTGGAAACGTTGCCATCATGGACTTGCTTCTTCCATCGCCATTGCCAAACTGCAAACAGCGCAGAAAATCAAAGTCATCATTTTTAGCAACTCCCTTTGTCCATTGATTGGCCAGGATGAAGTTCATCCTGAGAAATGAGTTCAATGGCAAAAGTCTCAGACAGAGAAGTGAAGGGAGATGAGAATCAAGCAGAACTGCATAGGAAGGTAATATAAAGAAATCCTAGTTAGCAATCTGTCATTGAATCTAAAATATCCGTTCTCATATTTTACATTAAGCTGATGAAACTATGATGTAGAATGTGAAAAACTTTCCCAAAAAAGTATATTAGACTAAAAAGCTAAAGCAGGGTGATGAGGCAAACAGTAAATAATTATCAGGATTAATTTTACAAATAAATTATGTGTTTACTTTTAATTATTCAGCACAATTTAATATTTTGCCAATTTATAGTTATGTGTTATCTAGTTTAGATGAAGCACAAACTGACGGTGAATTTGAAACTAAATATAAAAAAAAATATTAAACAGTTATTGCAAGAAATTGTCTACTGATAGCTGGGACTGACTAAACTCTGCAATGTTCTGCATTGTTTACAAAATAATCTGTGCAAGGTTTTCATCTGCTGGTCATGTGCATCATTAAATATTTACCATATGATTAATTTTAGGCTACTAAAACCAAAAGGGAAAAGACTTAATATGTTTAATTATTTAGTTCAGTCAACACTGCAACACTGAAACACGAGACAAAGTCTAAACATTTAATACACAACATGCTCCTACAGTCTTCATGTTGCTGCCCTGCGGGAAACTAAAAGAGCCACTGGTTGTACACTGTACAAAGAACAGATGTCACAGCCTTCTCTCAGGAAGAATTTAAGTCAAAAACAGAAATATTATGTTGTTTCAGAATGAATGTTACCTGATTGTAGAGAGCACACACATGTAGGGCAGTGTTTCCAGATGCATTCTGGGCACTCATGTCAGCTCCGTAGAACAGCAGATGTTCCAAGTGCTGCACGTGGCCGTAGCGGCACGCCTATAATGACAAATTAATAAACTTACTCTTTTTGCTCAGTGTTTTTTATTAGATAATGTCCATCATTTGGACATCCAGATGATAAATGAGGTGTTCTACAGAATGACATGAAGGAACTACATTGGAATTCCTACAAAATATGAGGAACCTGGACAAATAAGAATGATAGAGCGCTTAAACATTGGAGAGCTGGGCTGCAGCCAGTGACCATTACCAGGATTTCCTTTTGTCTACTAGTCATAATCAAGATGTTACTGTGACCTACATTTTCTATTTGCCCAATCAAATAGAACACTGATTTTGGTTTTGACTATCTAAACAGTGGTTGAATACAGTAAATCACAAACCTTGGCAATACTGAAACAGCTGAATTATGAGCACAGTCTTTCAATTTTCAGTTTTTTCCTATATTTTTCTTAACTTTAATTTGTGGTGACTGCTCAGTCTACTGGGATGAAAACTGTTGCAAACTATCCTGAAGTCGCTCCAGCCTTCCTTTTAACTACATCTTATAGAAATTCCTCCTTACTCACAACAACAGATACTAAAAGGATGAGAAAATCTTGTTTGCACCACCTGAGGCTAAATGTAAATGTGTGATGTTATTCTGGTAGGACATTTTCTGCACGGCTGCCGCTGCACCTAACTTGGGGCAATATATTTTTCATCATTTCTATACTTTCCACTTGTGTCCTTTGTCATTCACACAGAGGAAAAAAAGCTTTCTTCAGCTATTGTTCTCTCACTCCTGTGTTTTGTCTCATTGGAGTGCATTGTAGAAGTGAGAGAGCACAAAAATTATGCTGGGATTTTTCTTAGTTACAAGCTATGTGCAGCGTATTCTATTTCAGACAATATGTACTTAAAGATTGCTAATGCTAAAATTGTGCAGAATGGAGGAAAAATATACACACCAACACACAGTGAAGAGTTGGAGTTGAAAGGCATAAAACTGACTATAATGTCTTTGAGTGAAGGGCAGCTCTGTTATTTGATAATGCAATATCAGTACAGACATAAAAAAAAACAGTATCTGTTTAAGAGAATCCAGGCAATATCAATGACAATGTTATTCTTTATTGTCAGATACTTTAAATGTCTTGTGTGTATCTCTCTGCTTACTGGTCTATGAATGAGGTGCACATTGTCCTATAAAATGTGTTTTTAATTTTTGCCATTTTCAAGTTTCACTCACTATTTTCTTTCTTTCTGTCTTTCTACTGTTTTGTTGTCCAATTCTACTTTTTTTTTATATTATTATTTCAAATTCTATGAGAAAAATGAAGGTTCATTTTCTTCTGTTTTTAATGCTAGTCAAGAGAAGTGTTAGTTACAAATGAAATTAATTCTACAAGACTTTTAGTTAAATTAAAATGTGACAACCTTCAGAGTTTCTCGTCAGTTGTCAATTATAATGTAAGAAGACCAGACAAAACAAAAACCTGCCAAGTACTGTGATATTCATAAATAAATGTACAGAAAATGATGGGTATTCTCTCAGTTGTCTAGTTAATATTTGCACCAACACACATCATCTTTATGATCTGGACAGAAGTAAATGGTTTTGATTTGCCTCCAGTGGCAGCATAAAGAAGGATTAACTTAATAGCAAAGTCTGGAAGCTTCTACTTTCTCCTTACATTAGTGTTTTAACATACTTAGTTATAAATCTTTGAGCACAGTGGTTGTTTTAGCATTGTTGGTTTATAAAGTACTTCCATGTTTTAAACAAATGTGACATGTGACCAGTAGCCAGGTGTAACCCAGTCCAAAATAAAAGTAGTTTGCATTGAGTTAAGCTCATGGAAGGAGTAATAATTTAGAATGTATTAAACATGTTCGCCTAAATATGTTAAAATTGTTTTAAATAAGTGTTAAAAACTGTGCTCATAAGCACGTAAGTAATATGGTATAATAAATTTAAAGAATTTGGAAATATGTAGTTAAAGCCGTTTTGTAGAAAAGTAATCTTTCCCATATTTTATTTTGAAGGGCTTATGTTTGTAAGAGGAAATGGTGTAGAGCAAAGCAACTTTACTGATCCGTGGTTGGCCGAGGGTCAGGAAGGGATAGGAGAGTAGTGTGGAGAGACAGGAAGTAACGTGCAGAATAGAAATAAGAAAGGAAAGAGATGAGCCGCGCTGAAAAAAACGTGGAGAAGTTGTTAAAAAAAAGAGTGTTTTTTTATAGATATTTAGACTCTCAACTCGACAGTCTGTTTATAGATATCGACTCTACACTCTTGTTTACAGCTACTGTGATCATTTCAGACCGGAATTCACTATACAGTAGGTGGAAAGTTATATGTAATGTTCGCTAACGCATTAGCATTCATTAATGAAGTGAATGGACATTGAATACTGTGAGCTATATCGGCTAACAGAAGACTTAACTAAGGTTTCTGTCGTGGGAAAGTTCCAGAGTTGAGCCTAGTACAGAGAGATGAGCTTACTCTGAGAGTTTCTATGACTGTGCTGGAGGACTGTGTCTGCGTTGGACTTTCCTGCTGTGTTGTGAATCCTGTGGACCGAGAGACTGGTGAAAGAGCTGAAGACATCTTGCCAACTAGGACTAAGGACAGGTGAAATTCCAAGAAGGTTCAAGATTTTCCTTTGGAGTAAGGTATCATAATTTCATGCTTCCCCGTCACATCAGGCCTGCAACGTTTTGTTTTTTCCGGGACTATATTTTAGTTAATTATTGCCGGCTTCGGTGGACATTGAAGTGTGGGCCCACATTAACTTACATTGGTTTTGTGAAATCAAAGGACTGAAACATTTCGTATTTTTGTGAATTTATTATTGTGCTTAATATATGTTCAAAAGTTCAAATCTCATACAGGTGTGTGTGTGTGTGATTTCTAATAGAATAGTATGTGGAGTTTATTATTCTTACTCAGAGCTATATTTTTGGGTGAAAATAAATATAAAAGTACTGGTTTATTATTATTCTAAGGTGAGTGAAACTCAACATTGGTTTAAACAGGGTGTATTGGAGTTATTATTTGTAAATTAACGGATTTAACAAACTCAGGAGCCCCTTACTTGCGTTAGAAGGGTATAGCTGGGCTAAACAGTTAATAAATGACAGGACAATAGCTGGTTCTTACCAAGTCTTTGCTGGGTTTCTCCTCTACACATAGGTGCTCTAATTGCTCCTTTATGAAGATAATAACCCTATGCTACTTTGTTATTGAGGTTTTAGCACCATGTAGGAAAACCAGTGATGCTGCATTTAACCAAAAAAGGTGAGCCCTGATTTATGAGATTTTACTGCCATCGTTTTGCTACAAGATAGTTAATTATGGCCCAGGTGAAATTTTGGGTCAAACCCGATCACAGAAGGAAATTTGCAAGACTTAAATTTCTTGTGTGGAATCTTTTAAAACCAAATGAGATTACATTCTATTCAATAAATAATAAAGTATGTAATTTTGAGTATGAAACTAATGGGACCAAGAAAAGTGAATGTTGGTATAAAGTAGAGAATCAAGTAGGAAACCCAAGCACCATCATGGCTGTATGTGCCTTACAGGGCCATGGGTTTGTCTGCTTCTCATTTTCATTAAGTGCTGAAGATGAGGCCAACCAATAAACTTCAGGCTTCACTGGATAATAAGGTCACATTTAAACTGGCCTGAAACCATTTGGAGTGTTCAATTATGGGAACATTCCTAGTTTGTTAAATTGTTCTATTCTCCCAGTTAAAAAAATTTTAACATTTTTACAGGATTATGAAAGTCAGTTTTTTACATGCTCAAACCGAAGAATATATGTTGTAGTTTCTTCTTACTGTCTTTTTATCTATAAGGTTTACAATGCTGTCAAAAAGACATCTACCCGTACGTAGTCCAGGAACTCAAGCCGATATTAAGCGAATACGGTATTTCTACACCCGAAGAGCTTGGACTTGATAAAATATGATGTATGAGAACATCGAGCTCTTGCATTTAAATGTTGGCCTCATCAAAACACGTCTGAATTAAATTTTGCCTTTACTGGTTTCTTTTGCTTGTAAAAGATAAATATACTATCTTTATGTGTCATAAACATACTGGCAGTTTATCTTTTTATTAGATATTTTATGCATATCTACTGTTCAGCAACATGGAGGTTGTACATTTCCATAGGTGTCATTTAAATAGGTAATTATTCATGTGAACCCACCGGACTATTTTATAAAAGCATCATGATCTTATAGCTTAAATGTTATAATCGTGAAGTTATGATTCTCTCTGGATGCAATTATGAACACTCACCTCTGCCTGAAAACAATATGGCAGTCAGAGTTTGTCAGTCTGATTGAGACATGATGAAGTGTGTGTGCGTATTTATGTCCATGTCCTCAACTGATTTATTTTTTTCCCTCAAGAAGAGTTGACATAGGCAATTAAAATGTTGGGAAAATAAAGACACTGTCTACAGACTGCATGTCCTCATTAAACTACGCTAAGGTTATACCAGAAAACAGCAGAGCCATTAAAGTTAAACATGTAAAATAAAACTGACTAACCTTCTGATACCTCACAATAACATTCATCCAAAAGTATCCACCAAGAAATGTTGGTAATCTTATTGAAGACAGTAAAAGTGAATTTTTTAACGTTATAATGATTTTTCAAAGTTGAGTTGAATCTACCAAATGTTATATTGGACTTCTCTGCACTTCCGTTTAACTTGCAGTAGTTCTCAGGACATAAGGTTCCTATCACATCTTGAGATTTTTAATATTCTTTGAATATGTAATTAAAGAAAAATAATAAAGACCCACAGGTTTGTTCATTATTGGTGTCTTTACATAACCAGTGTGTGACTGGGATATTTTATTAATTGTTGCAGTTAAAGCATTACAGCATTTTTACCCTTAAAATGGCTTTTTCTATTTTTACATGCGCAAACATAAATCCACAGTTTACTAATAAGTTGTTGTGATAAGCTGCCTGTTTTTCTTGTTTCATTAAACTCAGGAATACCATTCTTCAGGAGTTCCTAGTGAGACTTGGCATTTACTCATATGGAATTCTGCCAAATGAAAACAGTAAGTACACATAAAGAGCAAAGACTTTCAAAATTACATTGAATTGAACTTTGAAAACCAAACCATTTATTTTCCCCAAACCAGCCTTTAAAGCTCTTAACACTTTGCGTGTGTCACTCAGTATTTATTACCTGGTGTATCTCCTGCCAGCCATTCTCATCCTCACAGCCGACCTGTGCATGGTCATGCAGCAGCAGTTCACAGCAGTATGGGTCTCCTCCAACCATTGCACTGTGGTAGAGAGGAGTAAGACCCCTGCTGTCTTTATAGTCAGGAGAAGCACCCAAGTCCAACAGTGTCTGTAGGCAAAGTTTTAGTTTTAAAGTGTTTTGTTTTCAGTTAGATGATGTTCATGCATTTTAAATGTGAACGCAAGACAGAAATGAAGTGGTGGTAGTCATGGGAATGTTGTAGTAAATTTCCTCATCCTAAAATCTATATTATTTACATGCATGGAAAATAGACCTTAGTAATTTGTACAAAATAAAATTAAAGATATATTTTCCCTTATTTAAAGAGGATTGCAGGAATATTGATTTATACCTCTTCAACTTTTTTCACATCTCATCACATTACGACCACAAATCTAAAAGTATTCCATGACGATGCAATGTGATATATTATCACAAGTAATGCATAACTTTGAAGTAGAAGGAAATACTTTTTAAATTATTTTGTGACTAAACCACAGCTGGTTGAAACAGCCCCCAAAAGTCTTGGTGCTACAGCAATAGGTGGTTCTTCAAAGTTAGGGAAGCTAAATACACATGCAAACTTTTCAGTTTTTTTGTGACAAACATTTTAGACCTTATCTCATTTACCTTTCCTTCAACAACTCCATCTTATTATGGCAAGGCATATAAAACTCTAAAAAAAAAAATACATCAAGAATTGTTGTAAAATGACGCTGTTTAAGGGTCCAAGCATAAAAATACTTTTGCAGGGCGCTGTAGCTTTTATCCAACAGCGCCATCGCTTCATGTGCATTGCATGAACAATTGATTTTTACACGTTTGGGTAATGGATATCAGTGAATGCAAAACATTCCAGTTCAACCAATTCTGAAACAAGAAAACAACATATGAATCATGAAACCCCTTCACATATACCAGACCATCGGATGGTTATGCCATTTCATTCAAAGAGGGCATCCTAAGCCTCATTTATTGAGTAATTGCTCAACCATCATTTCTCAAGCACCTCCACTAACAGGCTATCAATCCCCATCTTCACAAACAGTTTCCCAAAAGAAAAGATTGGAGGCAAACAATCGGACCACAGACATAAAACAGGAGAGTCAGCTCGTCTACTATCTTTGCGTAATGTACTTACTATAAGTGCTGTGTGGTTCTTGCTGCGCACAGCCTTGTGCAAGGCAGTAATGCCATCCTTTGTTCGGAAGTCCAGATGTGCCCCTCCATTTTTAAGCACTTTGATGAGCTCGGCACATCCCTCCAACTGTGCTGCCAGCGTTAGTGGGCATTCTGTGAGATCCAAGGCTGAGTAAGCAAACTGTATTCAAAATTAACATTTTTCCAGTTATACTGCTGCACATTCCTGATGAAGAATGAGTTATAGCTGTCAGCATTTAACAAATAATAATTAAAACTGTTTAAATTGTCAGTGACTGCATTTGCATAACTGCCTGGCTGTGGTAATTGTCATCCTCCTGTCTACCTAAATGGCAGCTTCCTGTTGGTGTTAAACTAAGCTATTCATATGTTCCTCTCACTTTTGCAGCTCATCTGCGGAACTACAGGTCACCCAGCAGATAAACTACCTCCTTTGTTGTGGGACAAACATCTGAATATGCATAAGATGATTAGGAGGAAGAATAATCCAGCTTTCCCCGCAAGCACTAGGCTTATTTCAGACAATCCTTACATGGTCAGTTGTGCTGAGGACAGTATGCAAAAGGTAGAAAGTACAATGGAAAAAAAAGACAAATGAAGGTAGATTACATACAGGAGAAAAACTCTCTACTGCATGTCTATTAACTATTGAGTGATTTCTTACCTCCTGTGTCTGGATCATGGAAGTTAGGATCCAGGCCTTTTTCCAAAAACCGTGAGACCTTTTCAATGTTTCTCTGCTGCACATACTCCATAAACTTCTTCAAGTTTGCCTAATGGAGAGAGACAAGGGAGTAAGGTTAAAGGGAAGACGGGGAAGAGATCATTGTGATTGGGCGAAGTCAGACTCATGTGGATAGAGATGTTTAATAATGCAGTCCAGAGATGAAAGCTACTGCCGCTGCTCTTTCCTTCTATGTTTGAAGGTTTTATTTCTATTCTGTCATGCCAAGCAAATGGACCAGAAGATATGTAAGCTATAATAGGAGTGAGCAAAAAATAGAGGGGTGTAAAGGCTGGACAGCATCACTGAATCTTTTTCCCTTCTTGGGGAAAAAAAAAGAGGAAAATAAGATCTTCCAGCTTATTTCACATTTTGAAGTTCAGATTACATAATTTACACATTAAGCAATACACAGTAAGCCCAACGGAGAATAAACCTTCATAAAGGCAAATAAGGTGGTGAACAAATAACAATAATAATAGAAGTAATAATAACAATCTTTTAAAGACTTTCTAGAGAGAACATCAGTGATATGTATATGGGTGGTAAAAAATAGTTTCATAACATTTATATCCACAGCAAATGATTCTTCTTTTATAATTGAAAATACATGTCGACTTTACTAAAACTAGAGTAAACCTACATAATATTAATAAACTGAAGCTGCAAAGAGTGCATGAGCAATGATGCTTTCTCAAAGACAAAAACAGATTAAAAATGCATGATCAAATTGTGAAATAAAAGATAAATAAAAATCTAGTTAAATGGAATCCTAAAGGATAATGGAAACCTTTCATCACAATGAGTATGGTGGAGATGCAGTTTGACAAAATCAGCAGTAATCCAACTAAGTTTAACAAGAAACTTAGATTACTTTTGTACTCTTTCAAGGTTTTCTTGCTTTTGTCATTACATAATATGGACACAGGTACAAAGAAGATTTGCTACAACTTACTAAGGAAATGTAAAATGGCACACTTAAACACACTCTTCAGAAACATACACATACAGGCAAACCAGAAAACAGAATGAAGCATCCTTCTGACACTCACCATCATAAACTGCCTGACCCGGTTTTAAAATGTTACCTCCTCCGAAACTTCCCAGATTTCACACACAAGGCCCTTTTCATTTGCACCAAGTCGTCTGCAGCCCGCTTGCCTGCACAAACCTGCTTCTTGTTCACACACGGCACACTGACATGCTGTACGGATCCAGCCACCGCTATGCTCACCATCTCCGAGTCAAACTGAGTGAGAGAAATTCTTTTCCTTTTTTTTTTCGCATGTGCTTTCAGGCAGTTGTTATGGTGATGGGATACAAAAACCGCTCTAGCAGCCAATGTACACACGAGTGGGAAGAGCACTGAGGTTGTGTTTGTCTGTGTGTGAACGACACCTCTTTGTGTGTCCTGAATAATATCGTGGATAATGCCTTGAAGAGGTTCCTGGGATGATTTACCAATAATCAGGTGGGCCTGATGTGTGTTTTATTGCCTGCTGAACAGAAGGCTGATAAAAGGCTTCTACTTTATTTTCCTCAGCAAGGGCCTTAATGAACTCTTGATATTTTCTACCCCTGGCTATCTTTCATTGTCTGCAACATACACTGCCAATTTCGCTTTTATGCAAAAAAACACAAAGCGTTTATTTTCAGAAACAACCAGAGCAACTGGCAAATCGCTATTAATTCTGAAATCAAACAAAAAGTATGACAGGGTGTAATAAACCATATCTGAAAGAGGAAAGCTCTCTTCAGTAAGGGAACAGTTACAAAATACTGAGCGTTGCTAGAAATCCCATTATTTTCCTGGTAGAACTACATTTTAGCAAACGTATGCATTGAATCATAAACAGATCCAGAACTATCCAAAATATTTGAATTTTACTAACATATACAATTGAAAAATACTATTAAATAAACTAAATAGTTTTGTTAGGGGAACAAAACTATGCTTTAAATTTATTTTGTGTTTATGGAATCTAAAGTAAGATAGAGACTTTGAAAAAAATATAAACCATCCATACTGTGTAGATAGAATTTTGATTAAAACCCCATTTCTCTGGATTCAGAAACATTCTCTAAATGAAGAAGGAAAAATGGACTTACAAGTACCTTAAAGATAAATTAGTTAATTATTGTTTTGTTGAAGAAGCACACCAGTGGAATAAAATGGTCATGAACAGGCCTCTGGCAAACTTGACAACATACAGAAAAAATAAATCAACTAATTGAACAGGTGCATAGCAAACAACAGAAACATGTAGAAGACAAAAAGCCCAGCAGGTCTTCTTCAAACAAAATATATAAAGTTAAATTCAAAACATCAATTTCCACCTTATCATAGTTCAAGTCTATGTAATTATGATTATATTCAAGTTAGGAACAACTTTTATTTCAATTGGATTCCCTCCAATTCAATTGATCTATCATCCCACTTAATGCACTTAATCCATTAGTCAAACTAATTGTATAAACAACATTCTCCATTTGTCTTAGTACTCACTGAAAATGGTTTGAAACTCTAACCTTATGAGAAAAATGTGTTCATATGCAGAAAAGAAACCTTGTCTTTCTATTCTGTACCACAATTCTGAAAAATAATTTGTTTCCATTTATGCAAGCTCACACATTCAGGCAGAGAAATCCCTGGCAAAGATTTGCAAATACACCTCCACAGTATTTCCCTGGTTAGCTTAAATTTCATTCAACATTTTGCCAAGCCTGACTCACTAATGAATGTAAGCTTCCAAATTTACTGTCAATATTTACCATCTACCCTGGTAGGCCATTCATTAGTGCCTGGATGTGATTCATTTCCAATAATTCCCTAAAAGAACAATAATTTTTTTACATAATAGAAAGAAAAGTGAAAGTGGCCTCCAAAGAAATCGAAGCAACATAACATTATGAACACATAAGCAAGTACAAATTATCCTAAATAATGATAGGGTTATGAACTAAACTGCACATCGAACAACTCAGCACCTTCTCTATGCAATGTCAAGGGCCAGGCTCAAGAAAAACATATAACTAATAAAATCTGTTTTAATTTCTATGTTCAGGAAAGACAAAAAGCTTATATCATCCACAGCAGATGATACTGAGATGTAAAATCTCTCCTTCACAAATGATAGGAAGTTTGCTGTGTAACAAATGTCAACATGTAGATGCTCTTCATTTCGATAAAGCCAAGGTGTTCTGGCAGCCACATAATATGATTCTCAGTGTGACAGTGTGACCATTCTCTGGGTGTTTTGAGTGTGCATTGTACATTTGTGGGGGTTTAACATGCTGGAAGCACATAGGTTTCCTGAGTGAGTGTTCGCCGCTTGCTTGTAGCTTCGTAAGACTCCATCAGGTCCGTGTTGTAGCAAGTTTGAAATTTCGCACCTTTTGTTTTTTTTCACTCTTTGCTCCTATGTCCAACGGCATCACTCTTTGCTCCTATGTCCAACGGCGCCCACAACCAATCAGTGAACAGCAGTAGGTTTATGTCACCCGGTCGACCCTGACCAGACTTTTTCGGTCCCTGCAGAGCATATCGTGGAGAGATGCAGAGCAGGGACCGAAAAAGCAGATACTAGGCTGGAGAAAGGCCAGTAGAAATGCTCGCGAAGCATACTGAGCAGAGTGGAGCTGGGTCCATTAGAGCCAGTGGAAAAGGAGCACTGGTGAACCATCGTGACTGCAGTGGCCCCATTATTTGACCACTACTTAATCCATTCTCTGCCAGATACTGAGGAAACATGCAACGAGCTAACCACTTGTGAAAATCTTTTCTCACTTCTCCCCTAACATTTATATTATACTCTTAACAATACAGATGTTGGCTGCTCTCCAGCCCCACTTTATACAATAGATGCAGCAAAAATGTATTGATTTCTTTGGCTTTTAGTCCAGGAACTGCATAACATTCTCTCTAACCTGTTATAACCTACTAACACAGAGAGGCAAATCAATCACATCAGTTTGTTTATTGATAACAACAATGTGCAAAGAACTAATGAAAGCAAAATTCTCACTCGACAGAAAGTGGCCCCCTCTCCATCTGCAGTCTAGACATGTCTAAAGCTTTTTCACGTTAATTTGTATCCAATGAGGACTTTCACTTCAGCTTTTAAAGTTGATTACCTGCTCTGGAGGAAAATGTAATTTGAAACCCTCACAGTATGTCATTCAGGACTCCTTAGAAAGCCTCCTAGAAAATTTCCAGCTTATCTTATTTCTTCTTTTGAAGCAACAGGTGGTGTGAACTGCAGTAATAACAAAGGAAGTACTGACATTTTTTTCAGAAATACTATTACAGGTTAACAAAACAGCATGTTCAGGTTGTTAACATGGCTTAAATCATTGCTGGTCAGAGAGCAAAACAATTAATGCTTTCATCAGCTTGAGGACTTTAAATTTTATTAGACAGTTCCTAAATTTCAGTCTCTTTCTTCACCTGCAGGATCCATTCAAACACTGAAATGTGGTCTACACAAACTTCTCTTTCTGAAACTTAGTCTTGTAGCATAAAAAGAGTCAGAGTTAAAGAAAAATATAAAATTGAGACTATTCTACCTAGTGAAATGAGAAAGAAATGGTGAGAAGCAGCTCTAAGAACCTATGGCAATTTACAATTTTGAAGTTTGATAATTGAAATACTGTGTCCTCATTTATCTTTTTTTCTGCATTTCATTTATAACAACAACCTAGGTGCTATGCAGTATAAATAATAAATAGTAAAAAAAGTAGATAAAAATTTACCTCACAAAAGTAAAATTAAAAGGTAAAACATATTAAATATCTATGAGTGTCTAAGAACTGTTGGTTTGCAAACCTTAAAGCTTCACATGATAACAGTTTCTTTTTAATTCACTTATCTGAGGAGTTTTATGTGCTTATAAGGAATATCTGCTAAAAGCTGATCAAAACCTGAGTAGGAAACCAGGACATACTGAGGAAATGCAAGTCCCAGAGCAGAGCTACTTATTTATGTTTGCCTTAGTTTAAAACTGTCATAATGTCACACATATATGGAGGTAAACGTTTATCATTTGATTTATGTTGAGTTCATGTATATTAACAAGGACTCATGGAAGTCCTTGTTGAAACCCTTATTACCCAAAGGCAAATATGACTTGCGAATCAAAGACGTAATAGGAAACAGCTTTAAGTAAATAAAGCTTTACAACTGGCATCAATACATTTTAGGGTTTTTGGTCATTTGTACATATCAAAGATTTTGGATGAAAGGTTAGTTTTTGTTTTACAAAATTTTCTATTTTATTTTTATCTTTATGTGGTTTTTAAAAAAACAAAGTTAAGATTTTAATGTTATCTGAACATGACAAGGGCCAGAACGTATACATGTTTACCTGAGATAAAACATTTATTAACAGAGTTAGTCTATTTCCCCTTTTTTTCTTCCTTAGCTTAGCAGTGAAGTTTGCTCTTAGAACTTCTTGATGTGAACCAACAGCATTCGATCAAATAAACTCAAAATCCTTGTAACAGACTAGCTTTACAGAGCAAAATTATAGTGTAACGGGTAACAATGTATCTTCCCTTTCCACACATGAAAGTAAGATGAGCCTGCACTATTATAAAACAAATACAGGCTTACAATAAGTCATGATCTAAAGTATCCAACCTAACTTGTATAATGCATGTGTTGATTTGAGGATATAAATTTCAATATTAACTGTTACTTAAAAATCCCTTAACATACATCAGAACCAACAGCAGTGTCAGAATGTACTGGCAGCTGAAACTGAAACAACACAGATATAAAATACCTTAAATATTCATATGAAAAAATATAAATACAAAAAATGGTAGAAAATCAGCTAACCAATTTCAAGCCATTAGGTTTGTGCACAGCGCTCTTAACATAGAGCTGAAAAGGCAAAACAAACCAAAGCACACCTAATTCAGCAGCAGCCATAGTCCTGAAGATACAAGGCAGATTAATGGGACACTGTTTAGTTACTAATGACAACAAAAAGTAGATTCACAGCAGTGTCCCAATTACCCGACCATGTTAATTACTGCAATCCACTGTAATTACTGAAATCTTTCTAGAAACCTGGGCTTCTAACTTTAATAAGTTGTCTTTCTATTAGCCTCAGCTGTTGCTGATCATTTGCTTTTACTCTCTGGATCAACTCCATAGTATAAAAGAGGAAGAAAAAGAAGAACTAAAGGTTGTGCCAAGATTAAAGTTGTCCTGATGCGTCATATTTTTTATAACAGACACACAATGACTAAATATGACTAATTATGTTAGCTAAGCTTTTTCACCTGGATGCATCTACAAAGCTCTGTAACCCTTTCATGCATGTCCAGCAAGAATTTTTACAGTTACACTTACAATTAGTCACAAGGACAGGTGAACATTTTATTGTCGTTTTTAGGGATTTTTCTGTGTCTCTAATTTCCGTAAAATTATCACAAAAAATAAATACTGTACACTTCCAATGACCATAAAAAACAAAACCTCCAAGTCACCATGAATATAAAATTGAAATCCATATATGATTTGTTGTGTAAAATTCTAATTATCCAACAAGACACCAAATCTCTTCAACTTTTGCAACATTTAACAAAGTAAGTGTAATTTGATTTATGTTGCTGGGACTTTAGGTGAAAGACCAAAAGAAATAAAAGGCTACAGTAGTTACCTAATTAGTAAATATAACTCAACCGTGTGTCATTTAGCCTTAGTAGGTATATAGCTGTTCTGTAAAAAGCTTGCTAAAGAACACTGGTGACAAAACACAATCATGAAGACCAAGGAACAGGTCTTCAAGAATATAAGAACAAAACAGGTCAGAAATGAAGTTGTGGAGCAGTTCAAAGCACATTTGTGTTAAAACTGTTCCCCAATCTTCAAAAGTGTCTCAGAGCAATGCTCAGTCTATCTACAAACATAGAAAACAGAGTATCTACAAAGATATGGACATTCACCTAAATTGACAAAAAATAAAAGGAGACTATTGCCCAAAAGAGAGACCCATGGTGAGCACAAATCAAACATGCATTTATGCATCCATGGTGAGAAAAACAAATACCTTATCTGGCATTCTGCACTCCTTGTTCTTTCTCTATCTACTTTCATTGACACTTGTTTGCATAAATCTGGACCCTGATCAGCAAGGCCATGACCCCCGTGATCCTATGATTCACACAAAGGCTGTCCCACTGCAGGGTAACTGCATTTTAATTAAACAAACAACCTGAGAAAGAAACAATGCAATACATGCAGTTTCAATATTAGCATACTCATATCCCTGCTTTATGCGCCTAAGCAATAGAGCAAGTAAAGCAACTGGACCCCCATTTCATAAGTTGGCAGTGCAAACTTGTGTTTTTACTCCTCCATTTTTGAAATCTGATCATTCCCTGTATTCTGACTAATCTACAAAGTCTATACAGTACATTTTCATTGTACTGTATTATTTCTCTTTTTCTTTTCATCAACTTACTTTATTGTTTTTGTACAGCACTCTGGCACAGTTTTACACCTGTTTTTAAAGTGTTATATAAATAAATTTTACACTGACATTGTTTTTAACCAGCAAATTAAATAAATGCTGAAAATGGTTGCTACATTCTGGTCGTCCTCACCTCCCTCAAAGTTTGCACATCTCAATGTGACCTCTTCAGTCCGCAGAAAAAAGGGTAAGACAACAAATCTCAATCATCTCTGCATCTCTATCAGTTGCCATGAATTAGATAAAGTATATTAGAAAACTTTTCAGGAGATTGCAGTTGTGGGCTTTAGACTTGTAACCCATCTGTAAGCACATGCAGCTGCAGGTGTCACTTGCTTTCTACCACTTCCTTCCTAAACAGAATCTCTGGGGCTGTTTTCGAAATAAATGTAGCTATAGACATGTAACAATCATAGCAAAAAAATATATAAATAAAATAAAAGATAACCACATTTTCCATGTTTTCTGCCTTTTTTCGAATATATTCAGGCACCCATGTGCACTGGTAGTTGTCTGTTACGCATACTTACAAACTACATTTTGAACTTGGTATTTTTTTTTAATGTTCATATAACTAATTTGGATACATAAAGACACATTCTAAAAATCTGAACCTACATCCGATGAGACACTTTAATCAAACTAACTGCACTTTCTGAAAACAACAACCTTGAAGCCAAAACACTTTTCATTTAGTCCACATTTCTGTATTAATGTTTTTGTCTTTGGTCTGACGTAATATTCTAATCTTAAAAGTCCTGTTTTCATTAACTGTAAGCGGAAAATTATCTTAATTATCAGAAATAAAGACTTGAAATCAGTCTGTGTGGAGTTAATCTGTAACATGTGTTTGACTTAGTGAATCTAGTTACTGAAATAAATTAACTTAATATTTTAATTTATTTACTATGACTGCACAGTATATTCAAATTTGCAGCTGGAATTAAATGGAAACCTATATATTTTTCACAAAGTATTCCAACAACCACTGATAAAAGTGAAAGCATATAAAAAGCATCAAACCGCATACAAAGATGCAACTCAAGTAGTCAAGAAATCAAATAGGGTAAAAACCGCAGTGTAAGGTAGTCCCTTGTTGACTGTACTTTTTGTGTAAGTATGGTTCTCTGTTGAGATTTACCTTCTTGTTTTGAAAATGAAAAGGTTAGCTAGGGGGGAAAAAAAATCCTCAAATGGTTAAGCTTGTTTTATTTGTCACTTTATTCTATAATTCATGGTTTATTTCAGAGTATGAGCATCTAGAAGCATGTTCCTATTAAAAATGCACAACTAGATGAGCAGTGGAAACATGGAAAAATTTGGTCCTGTGTTGGAGAGCTATGGCTGACACTACAGCAGGAGACATGGTAAAGGAGAAAAAAAGGGTTGAAAAGGTCAACGACGGATTCTATCTACAGAATTGTTTTGTTCATTTTATTCATTGGGGTGTCTTTTTTATGGATCATATCCACATTCAGTAACATAATTCCAAAGACAATGGCATTTTTCATGTGACATATTAACCCCAAAATCATTCACACCCCTGGCAGCATTATATTTAAAGTAATGTTTTACGTTTGCCAGCATGTTTTGATAAAGAGTCTGTGAATAGAGCTCAAGATTAGGGTGATGGCAAGGAGGCTCAACCTCACAGATAATTAAAAAAATGCTAAAAGCTTATGAAAAATCACAAGGGTTTGATTGCTCCAATTACTACTTTTTTCAAATCCTTTTATTAGTTCACTATTTTTTCATCTGCCCAGATTGTAAAATATGTACATGATTAATTATTGTCATGCATTTTGATTAATCTCTATTTGAAGGATACAATAAAAGCAACATAGATCACCAAAATGGAAAATTAATTATTAATATAGGTGACATTCTAATTCTGTATTTACAACAAATGTACAATACAGAAATGCAAACCTCCAAAACACAAAGAACACAAATAGGTAATAGACTCTAGAAGAAAGAAAATGTTCAAGATTTACTTCATAAACTGATCAAATATATATGGTGGCTCTATCTTAATTGAGTGGCAGTTCAGTCTTTTTTTTAAATAAAAGAAGAAAAGAAACAACAAAAACAAACTGAGTGTGCATCCAAAATCAGGTTGTGCATTTCAAATAGTTGTAATGCAGAGCACAGCAGTAAAGGTCTGGAGTTTATAAATATGTTGCAGCACCGTCTTTGTAAAGAATGGCCTTAAGAATTTTCACTTATATCTTTTTTGTTCCAGTGATATCATTATAGAGCTCAAAAACTGCCTTAAACCCTTTTGATCAACAACCTGCAGATGTGACTGTGTCAAGCTTCAGATTAGTGAAGAGCTGACTCAAATGACTGCAATCATTTCATGATTATAAACTCATTGGCACCTGAACTGACAGAGTCAATAAAAGAAATCTAACACTACAACAACGTAGCTGATTGGTATTTACTCACCAGTCATCAACACCAACAAGCTAATTCAGCATCTGTCTTGTATTTGTTTAGTTTGCTCTTCCCAGGAAATAAAAGCCTGATTCAACTGTAGCTAGACCAATTTGTTAAAAAACAAAGTCTATGTTATGGTTAAAAACACATCTAAACAGCCTTCCAATAACATCTACAACTATGTAACTGACAAATGAGAATAAAAAAAAACAAGCCAAATAAAGAGTCTTTTCCATCTCCTCACACGTTTTCCCCCATATTTATCAGTATGTAGTTCAATATGTCCTCCAAAAACGAATGACCAGTTTCTCTCTTCCTTCAGAAGGTCTATCGTTTGACATAGCAAACTTGTGGATGATGTTGGTTCTCTGTGGGCAGATGAGCAGTGTGACCTTTTTACCGCACATTAAATTTGGCTTTTATACCAAATATTTATGGTTTCATGTGACCAAAACAGCTTCCTGTTTGGTCATACCGGTCATACCGGTCTGCAGCTGGCTGCAGACTGGTACTTTAAAGACTTTATAGACTAATTTAAAACTTTTATCACAGAAGTGCTTTTGAAATTTAGGCAAACTACTAATTGTTTCCAGTTTCCATTGAAAGTTGAAGAAAAATATAAATTACTTTTTTCATTAATGAGGATGTCCTAAGTTCTCCAGACACCAAGCTGCTGCATAACTCTCAATGCCTCTTTGTGCATAAGAATAATCCTAGATGTGATTCATTTGTTTTATATCTATAAACCATTCACTTAAACATTCAATTTAGCTTCTCTGTGTTCAGTATGTTTACTTGAGCTAATGAAATCTGAATCCAGCTACAAACTCAAACATGAAGAAGAATAAGTGTGATGCTCTAAGTGACCAAAAGCTCGATTTCTAGTTTGACAGTGTGGACTTAACCCTAAGGAATATGATTTTCTCTAAGAAAGAGGACTCTTCTGTCCTTAATGTATTGCAGCAAAATAAACCACTGAGTAAATTTAATGTACCAACAGGCCCGGAAACAGAATGATACAACAAAGAAGCACCAAAGACTTCAGAAGAAAAGTTACTTAATTTATTTACACACAACTACACACAATACACCAAGAGGATGCTGCTACTATAGCAACAACAAACAGATAATAAACCAATAATGTTACTGATTAGCAGACAATTCCCTTTCACACATCCATTGTGAAGGCTTTGTAAATGCTCTGCCTTTATTCATAGCTTGCTAGCTTCCAGTAAGACAAAGTCATCACTGTGATCAGAACATATTTTCATTGGCTTGCTTTCTTTAGTGTAACTCCAATTTTAGTACTGTTTAAGATTTGTTTGCATTTGTCATTTTTATTTTTAGGTACCTTGTTGTTAATATTGATGTGGCTTGACCAAAGAACTATAGGCAGACTAATTACCTTGCTTTTAATTTTGATAAATTTGCACACACATTTTCTGATCAACTATGATAGAAAAATATTGTGGTCCAAAATAAAATGTGTTTCATTTTCGGTAACCAAATTTGACATTTACTGCACACCCCTCAAACGATGAAAACAAAGACTTAATAAATATTAAAGTAGAGTTAAGTGCTTGTACAGTTTAGATATAAGGTTTCAACTCCAACATGACAGAAGTAAGATAAATACATACTTAAATCTCTGTATTTACAGAATAAATTTCTAATTTTAGTCAACTCCAAATAAAAAAACTATATATTACTATTAAATATCCTAAAAATTGTATAATGAAGACTCACATTTTATATAACATAGCTAGCAAAATGTAGTTATTATCTGTATGTATTAACATATGCAACAAAAATCAAATGAAAGCCCATATACTAATCTGTGAGTTTCCAAGTTATTTAGCATTTATTCAGACATAAATGTAGCAGACAGACACACACTGCATCTTCCATCATACATTGAGCAGTTTAGAAAACAGTAGTCTATTCTTTTCTTTCAGCTTATTAATAAAATCTTGTGCATTGTGTCCTGCTTCTGTGTTAAATCAAATAACATGGTAGACCCCCTTTCTTGTAACCTAACATTACAAGATAAAAGGCTAAATCCTTTTGGATTTTTAAAACTTTAAAATAAACTTTTATTACCCAGTTGTAAGAAGTGAGCTGAACCTATGCGACATGCACACATTCACACACACACCCCTGCACACGCACACACACAGGATGTCTAAAGACAGCTGTAAGCAGTTATAGTTGTGTGGATAAAAAATGCCACTTCAATTACAAAGGTTAAGCACTCAAAAAGGTATATTATCGTATCAACTAAAAATATTAATTTGGATAGGTTATAGTAGTTGGCTTCCTTGATTATGTTTGGGCTGTAGAAGCCCTTGTTGATAACACACAAAACATGAATATATCAGGATAGAGATCATATCTGCGGATAACGGCTGCTTGCTTCAACTAACCAAATAACCAGTAACAACATGTAAAAGACAAAGCATATAGTAATAAACCAATTTAATACTATAGTCAGTGTAAATGTATAACTACACAAAGCAAACTAGAGTTCTGACTTAATATAATTGCAAGCTTAAAACTCTAATACAATTAAATATAAGCAGATTAATTACTATATTGCCAGTATTTCTATTTCATGTTGTTCTAAATGTTGCAGCTGCTCTGTCATGGCAGTATTTGCTTTCAGGGCAAACCTTGTGGATTATTATCGAGGTAAGTGTCTAACCTCTGTAGCCCGACTCCTAGTAGCTCTCTCTGAACGCAACACCATGATCCCTCTGGAGAAATCCTTTTCAGAAGAAATTCAATAAGATGTTCAGGGTAATATCTGGTATTCCTCCTGATGAAGCACAGTTTAGGCAGGCAGAATAGTCAAAGCTTTCTGAATTAGACTACAGGCTAGAACAAAACCGAATAAAGCCACAGCCTCTTTCCCCACTCAACAGCACAATGACTAACTCAGAGAGTGCAGGTTTATTGTATAGTATAGCACCCCCCAAACACATGAACAAATAAAACCGTTAGTAGCACACAAAGGCCACAGATGGATGATGGTGAGCTGGATTACCACAGATAATTACGCTTAATGGATAGCACAAGACATTTTCACATTTATATGAAAATACTGTAATTCACTATACCATGCAAATATAAAAACAACATTTTTTTTCATAAGCATCTTTTGGATCTAAACTGACTGAAGGATTTTAAGTTGTGCAATGACATAGAGTCAGCGTGTTTTCTTCTGTCACATAAGGTATGACAATAAAAGTTGTGTTTTTGTTTGTAAGCAGTGTAGTGAGATAGGATAGAGGGAATGCATGCTGTCATCAGAATCAAAGAGTCCATAGAAAGAAAAAGCTGAATCAGGCCGAGTCATGTGCTTTCAAACTGACACTAGGACAGAGATGCAGACAGCAGGGACGGTGGGGCGGGGGGTGCAGAGCTGGTGGATAAAACGCAACCAAAGGAATCTGTGTTGAGCTGGATTTTAGCCAAGTAGAACTTAAGTCAAAATAAAGCTGAAAATACAGGAACAAAGACTGTTCTTTGTGTTTGAACCCTGAAGGCAAACATCCCTTTAGGCGACGGAGAGGGCAGCCAGCACACTCCAGGCTGAGATGCGAGTTGTGTGGGTAGCTTATTCAAGCAGCCTGATGATTATTAGTACTCTATTGTACTTCCTGTCAATGAAACCTGATTTAACAATCATTTATTCATACAGACTTGCCCACAACAATTGTTCTGCAGTCGGTTTAATGCATTTTTTTCCTAATGTGAAATCAACTGTACTCCTACAACATTAAGACTGTAAAATCAGGTGGCTCAACAAGAGGGAAGGTGAAAAAGTATAGTAATGAAAGGATGGATAACCAGGATTGAATTCATTCTCGCTGATCATATTTTTCCTAGAGTAACAGCATTTTGGATGAGCTACTGCTGACAGAGATTTGTTTACAAAGACCGCTATATGTTTTAGTCTAACATACTGAGGTATACACAGGTTTTCTTTGCTGTAATAGAAAACTCCTAATTCTGAAGATATTTTTAATATCAGTAGGTTGATTTAGTAGCAGACTTTTCATGTTTAGTTGAACTGAGGTCTATATCCATCCAAAGTTTTTTTTCATGCTCTTTGGTCTTTACCCTCACAGAGTCTAGCTTGAGATCTGATTTCTAATCTTTCATAAACCAACAATGACTTCTGCATTTTCTGAAGTGCACTTGGACCATCGACTCACTGATATTTTGGACACACTAGCTCAGTGACTGTTTTAGATTATGATCAAATGGTGACACTGAAAAATAAAAGTTTTACATTGTCAGTAGTGGAAATATTGTAAAAGATGAAGATGTAATTAATCTCAGAAATGGGATCATGTGGATGTTGAATGACAGCTCAAAAAACACCAAAAGGAGTCTTAAGAAAACCCCACATGTGAACGATGTTTGCTCATATTTATAACTCCAAAATGTCACAAAGGTGTCCCAAGTGTTCCCAAAGACTGGGATTGTGAGACCAATAGTAAAGTGGGGGGTTGTAAAATGATATTAATAAACTGCATTTAAAAAAAATATTCCTAATAGCAAATTTTGGAGTAAAAGATAAGAAGTAAAAATTTGGGTAGAATTAGTTTAATGGTTGTCAAAGCTGTATGTGTTGTGTGTGTGTGTGTGTGTGTGTTTTTTAACCACATTAACTTATTTAATGTATCTGAAAATGAAAAAAATCTCAATACATACATTCTGAACATAGAGATAACTTACTGCATGTATTTTAAACAGCCTAGAGCTATAATTTCTACATGGCCTGGTTTCAGACTATATGCAACAAAACAGAATCAATTCCTTTTCTGTAATCCACCGCTTCCCTCTCCATTTCTCTCTCTCTTTTTCATACACACCTCACACAGTTTAAGTGAAATGTTAATCCATCCATCCATTTTCTAACACCCTTGTCCTTAGTGGGGCCAGGAGGGCTGCTGGTGCCTATCTCCAGCTAACGTTCCGGGGAAGAGGCGGGGTACACCCTGGACAGGTTGCCAGTCTGTCGCAGGGCAACACAGAGACAGACAGGACACACAACCATGCACACACACTGTGAAATATTAATGACAAGTGAAAATACAAAGATGGCTAGGAGGTAGTACGACTATTTGTCATGAATAAATCTTTAAGATTTTCATGAAATTAGGTCACAAACTAATATCTAAACTACTAATTTGTACATTGCTAATTTAAAACTCTTTTAATTTGTAAGACATAATAAAACAACAGAAATGACATGGAGATGATATCAAACTTCTAACAAGTCATAAGTTCTGTATATACAGAATCAATAATTGACCTGAAGTGGAGATGAAAACATAAACCAGGCAGCATCGCTGAGCAGTAGCTAATGTCAAACATTTTGCAGGGCAGAAAACTCCTGCTGATCTCTCACTGACAGACTGGCAGATCTGATGCTCCAGTAACTACACTTCTTATATATTATTTATAAAACACAAACTTTGATGGGCTAATAAATCGTCTAATTGTGCCACAGCTACTGTATTAGCACCATCATTCTGAAGCTTATTGTGAAGCCATATTTCATCAGTAAACATCAACAGCAACATAAAGAACAAATATAGCATGTACTAATCAACTTCAACAGCAAAGAATAGAATAGAGGACAATACATTACTTTTAGAGCTTTATGAACACGTTCAAATAAATCTAGATGCAGAAACACATGGACATTTTTAGCTGTACTGTGCTGTCACTTGCAAACATAAATCACACACACATAGAAGCATTTTGGCCCTGTCTCAAAAAAAAAAAAAGATAAAAACATAAGCAAACCACTGTCACTCACATTAACCAAATGTACACACTCATTTAAAGATCCCACAACATACCAGACACACACAAACAGATAAAACTTCACATAAGCTGCCAAATGCAGCAAACACTGTATAGCTGAACCAGAGCAGGGAAAACATTAGCATTCTGTCGGGGTTTTAGATAAGGCTGCACCAGTTCCTCACACATCCAACATGCAGCAGAGCATAACAACAGAACGACAGCCAAAGAGAGCGGGATTGAGAGAGAGGAAAAGCTTAGGCAGGTAGTGAGGAATGGACCGTGAAGTGTCTGTGAATGGCAGGAGTATGAAAGTGTATGGAAAAGGCAGGGAGAGGTGTGCTTAAACTTCAGCTAATGGCTACAGTAAATAAAGAAGATGATGAGATCAATCAGGGTACCTTACTGTAGAGCCTGGCCTTCCTGGCTTCTTCACTAGTTTTGTTCTTTTTCTCAGCTTGTCGTCTTCTTCCAAGAGCAGATCCCATCTCACACACACACATGGGCACACTCCCCCGGCACACGCAAACTCCAGTGGGTCAGCTACAGTTTTCATGCCACTACATCCTCCATATGGCCATAACCAAACCCCCACCCCTCCGGACAGTCCCTCCTTCCTCCACCACTGTCCTCTTCGTCTCCTCCACCCCCTCCCCTTCTTTCACCGCCTTTCGTCTTGTCAAAGTAACACGTGCAGACTCACATGGTCGCTCACACGGACACTCACCGGGAGACACTCACTGACTCCTGTTCATACACAGACAGAGTGTTGGTAAAGAGTGATTGTGCTGGAGAGCAAGCTGAGAGATACAGAGAGAGAGAGAGAGAGAGAGAGAGATTCAGGGGGAGGGAGGAAAAACACAGTGAAGAGAGAAGAACAATCAAATGAGAAAACAAATGAAAAGTATGGAGAATGAGGAACTAAACTAAGAAAAGGTAAATATACAAAAGTAATTGTGGAAATCCCATTTCAACTTTCACATTAGTTACTGTTGAAATAACTTACTGCAATAAGTTCAGGCTGAATAAACTCTCAATGAAATCTGGGATCTCAAAATACCATCTACAATGAGCTACATTGTTCATATAGTTTTATTAACAAATGCAAAATAATGCATGACTTCTCATTCATAAACACAGCTATCAACAGAAGCTCAGTGCAGGAGGAATGCCATTACTCTGCTGAGAAGTCTTTTATGAATTGGTCTGTCTCACACTTGAAACAATCCTACAGATTGTTGCACTAATGCCTTAAGCTTGTGCAAAATAAGATCATTATTATCCAGAGGAAACACATTATAGTTTTATGTTAATTTTGAAAGACAAACACAAAAACAGCATTTACAATAGCAGTTTATACAAGAATGTACTCCATGATATCCATGGCCACATTATCAAACTGCATCACTAACTCTTTTAGAGACAAGTTTGCCCAACTTGCTCAAATCACCATCACCAACAACCGCCATCCGCTTTATCAGATCCACTCTGCTTGTATCAAACAGTTGCCATGGATACATCATGTGCACATCCATGAGGGGAACTTCCACTACATCCACTACTAGGATGATGTTTGGTGACTGGAGGGGACTGTGGTAGCATACACTCCCTCTAGGGTTTAATGAGCCAGTTTCATTACATTAGATCAACATTTAGTACTAGACTTTTAATAGAAGCAAGACCTAGAGAAACTCTTATTAGTTTACAAATCTAGAATATACCTAGAAAGTACCATCTAGTTTTATCAGAGCAAGAATCCAGAGAAATCCCTACTAGTTTATAAATTACGGACTTCTTATTCTTAAACGTGGGGAACTAATTTGTTGTTTTATACTTTTTTTGTTTTCCTTTTTCTTTTGCTCTTTTCTTTGGTTTGTTGTTTTGTTGTATTTGCTTCTAATTTATGTGAAGCACTTTGAACTGCCTTATTGCTGAAAATTTATAAAATTATTAACAAAATTATCTTACCTTACCTATTATCTGAATAGCACAGCTAAAACTGATCAAACCAAAAAAATAAATAAAAGAAAGAAACAAGCCAGATGATCCAGTCTGTTGTGTGAATTGTCCCTTTTAAGATGTCAGGAGAGGCACCCTTAGAGGTTTCTACTGCTGTAGCCAATACACTTAAAGGTTGGATGTGTTGTGCATTCAAAGATGGTATTCTGCATACCTTAGTTATTAATAAATCTTCTGTTGCATTTCTATTACATCAAGTTAGCCTGTCCATTCACTTCTAACCTCTGAGGCATTTTCCTCCACACAACTGCTCTTCACTGGGTTATGGGTTACTTGCACTTTTTCAGACAATGCTCTGTAAGCCAGGAAGGTGGTTTTGCTAAAAGAACTGATCAACAATTTCTGCTCTACTGTTACCAGAAATTAAACATGTTCTCTTAAATCACATGCTTATTCTGATGCTTGGTTTTAATTTCAGCAAATCTTTTTCCTTTTGCTTAAGAATTTCTTAAGAATTTTTTTAGTGGTCTTCTTTGACAGTCACCAGACAGGAAATTGCAAGAAAGAGAAAGGGGGGAAAGACATGCAACAAAGGTCTCAGGGTCAGGAATCAAAACCAGGACGGCTGTATTGAAAAGCATAACCCCTGTATTTGCTTGTACACCACACAGCGTCCCTAGCAAGTCATTTTTACCACATCTATATGCTGAAATGCACAGAGTTGATGCTATTTGACATGCTGATTATCAATTGAGTTAAATAGGAATATCTAATAAACTGACCTGTGTGTTATTTTACAAAACGTTTCAGAAAACTGCAAATAAATGCAGTTTTTTCTTTTGCTTCGTGGCATTCATGACCACATTATAAAATGGTGCATTATTGACTGCTCTATTACTGTTTTGCTGAAAGCTTCATAAGCCCCAACCAGCTTTGCTATCACTAACCTATATAACCTGTAGCTTTGTTTCTTTCTTTATATAGGCGGAACATTTGCTGTACCTTAAAATATTAACTGACATCTTTATAATATGGTACATTAAATGAATACATAATTTCTCAACATTTACACAGGTGAAAGTGAGCTTTAAATATATATATTTTTTTAAATCACTGGGTTAGTTTGAATACATATTCAAATATATTACTCATAGTTTTTTTCACTTCGCAGTATTAGTTTTTTTACATGGTCAGAAAGCCAAATATTTCACAGGCCCAGCCTACATGATTAGCAATACTATCACTTGTACACATGCACTCTGTTGGCCCTGAAAGCATACTATGGAAATTTTCCATGAAGTTACCATGCATGGTTAACCAGGACAGTAACATAATGACGAGGTCTGGTTCAGTCAGGCAAAGATAAAAAAATGAATGGCAAATTCCTATCAACTATGACCTAATTTTAAAGTTTAGCCTGAAGCTAATGAACACCATGGTAGCAAAGTAGGCTAATGCTTCACCTCTGACTTACATGACAGCATGTCATGGGATGAACAGTGAGGACAGCAGCTTCAATGGCTAAAACAAGTTTTCACTCTTCACTGTTTATTATATTACTGCACAAAAATAAAATATACTTAAAAAAACTAAAAGAAGAGGGAAACAGCAGGCCTGCATTGTAAAACCAATGTTTGTTAAAATAAACACAGTAAAATATTAGCAAAGCCTGGAGCAAGAAATGCAGATCTTAAACATGCATGATTGATGACAACTGCAACAAAGTTCTCCATCTTTTTCAGTATTTGATTTGCAGGGAATCCCATGTTTGACAAAGCCTGCAGGATCAATGCTGATTCTTATCCTACTTTTACACAGTCTGCTAACATAAAATACTATTGTCTTCACAGGTATTTGTTGACTCTGACTCTCCAAAGAAAGGATGCTCTCCCAAATAACTTCTTAGTAATGCATAATTACCCCAAACACCATTCACTCATTTATGCTTTTACTCTGTAGGGTAGTATCAGATGCAGAGACATCTTGAATTTTGTACTTGTTCTACTGCAACTGACCTGAGAGAAAGGTTGATAACACCAAATGTTATCTAAATATATGATTTACCTATTCTGTGAAATCCCTAGTGGCAGGAGCTGATCTATTTTGTGTATGTCACTTCAGTACCACTCACTCATTCACTCTTTGACAAATCAAAGTAGAACAGGAGAAGGCAGAAACAGGTCTCACTAGAATAGTTAGACAAGAGCAATATTTGAGAGCATGACTCATCCCTTTCTCGTTGCTCTTCTGTCTCTGTCTCATTCAACATTTCTCACTGTTTCCCACTGAATCCTCTATCTGAAGTGCACAGCACAGATTCACTGGTCAGGAATATACAATGAGGAAATCACTCATCTGATCAGTCATTTTTGAATAATTTATAATTACCCAAAATATGTTTTAATCAGCCAAAGTTCTTAGCTAGTGAGTTGTTGCAAAGTTCATGATTTTTTTAGAATTTACTTTCTTTTAGTAGATTCAGTTACTGTTATGTGTACACAGATGTTACGAGTTTGTATTTCAGCAACTAGACGTGGTAAAAAGGAATTGCTAGGTGCACTGCACGCTGTAGAAGTAACATTCAGTTAAATGCTATAAACTGATGAAAAAACTAAAATGCTTCACAAATTGTTCACTTCTACAAAAAAGCAAATTATATTGAAACATGGCAGAACTTTGTAGCCAAATAAAATATTCAAATCTGGGACAAAAAAAGCATTTTAGTGACCTAAGAAGTGGTCATTAGTGCAAGGATTTAGAGAACTGTTTGTTATGTCGATGTGTTGAGCGGCAGGGCTTATAGTACATGCAGTCGCTGTCATGTGAACACAGAGATTACCAGTCTGTATTTGGCTGACTGTCTGGATGTGAACAGTGCTGAGGCACCATGAGCGAGAATCCAGTTAAAATTAGTGGCCACTGTTAAAAGTTGAAAGCTGAAGCTGTTAATAAAGTTGAAATGGCGAGTTTGCACTTAAAAAAACAATCCCTGTCTCCTGACTTCCGGTTTTTACCACATTATGTTTATTTGACTGACTTTGACTGAATTGTGCAGAAATAAAAGGCAGCTAAGTGAAACAACAGCCCTGCAGGTGATAAAATTGGGAAATAAAATAAATAACAGGGCTCCACAGTTTCGATAAGAAATGAGACACTGTTCACACAAGCATTGGTTCACATGGAAAGAAATTAAATAGTTTAAGGCTACTTTTTTGCATTATCAATAAAACTCACTTTAGATATCATAATTTGTTATCTATGGAACAATACATCCAGGATATTTGTTTTATTGTCTTGCAGTAAATTATTGTTAGAGAAAAAGTTTCACTGATTTGAAGTCAGAGGAAGATAAGTTGTTTTGGTTAGCTAACGTGTTATGTAATTTGCAATTGATTGGTCTGTAATTGAAAATTACAGACCAATCACAAATACTTAAAGGTGATTTAGACAGAATACAACATATCCTCATTTTATGAGTGGCAAATATGAACCTCATCAAACTGAAAAAGGAACAGACCTTTAAACTGATTTGCTTATATCTCTTGTTTATCTAAATATCAGAATCCTGAATAACACTCTGTGGTATGAGACCATGCGCCTGGCAAGTAACTGATGCAAGAATTCACTCATTCTAATTGGCTCAACACACGGGAAGTGACAAACATCAGCAAAAGGCCAAAGAGCAGCGAAGGGCTTTTTCTTTTTTTTACTCGTTTTACAGACTACTCATCAAAGGAAGTGTTGTACTAAACGAAACAGTAAAATAAATTTCAAAAACTTTTGCATGGGTACAGCAGAAACTGAAGCGCAGACAGATAATTTGGTTATTCTCTTATGCACGTTATTACATGGACGATATAAGACAATTTATCTTGTCCCAAAAAATAACAAGGTGGCAGCAAAGACAATAGAGATGTATCGTTCCAAGAAATCAAGAAGAAAGAAAGAAATATTATACAAAAATTACAAATCAGCAATGTTGTTTTCCCATTTGCACATGCATGTGTGTGCATGCACCAGTATGGGTGAACACATGTTGAGAGGAAAGTGGGAAAGTTATGATGTTATTATTCCATGCAAAATGGATTATATTTCTGATGAAAAAAGGCCAGGAACTGCAAGCAAATCAAAAAGTTCAGCTTGTTGTCACAAACAATAACAAGCCTTATTTCTGACCATATGTCAGAAATATGTAAAGTCAAGGTGAATCAAGATAGAAAAGCAATATCCAAACTAGAACACAATGCAGAAATTAATTGCTTATTGTTTCCTTCAGAATAATACGTAGCACAGTTAATATCTGATTAAAACCCAGCTGACAAAGTTTTGTGACAGATAAAAAAAACAGCAACCAGATAAATTCACAATGCTAATTCCTCTGGCCATCTGATGAGGTTTAATGCATTTGCAGTAAATTTTCTCTCTGTTCCACTTATCACACCCACTTACAACATGAATATGCATTCAGGCCCAAATTGGGTTCAGATTCTCTTCTAATTGCACAGCTTTGCATATCCACAATGCATTTTACAATATTATACTGTATGTTTATAGCTTTTACGAGAGGTCATACAACAGAACATCTGAAAAAGATCCAGAGAGAGCGAGAACAACATACAAACCCCAAAGAGACAGGGGTAAGAGTACGACTGAAACCTCAAATCACAGAAAATTTCTTTGTTTCACTTAGTGGAGGTCTTATTTTGAGCATGCTGGTTCACAGTCATGGTTTAGTGGGACACTGAAGGCAACTAAGCCATCATTAGTGTTATTAATTCCATCTGTGCATTTCCCACTGTGACAAATTAAAAAGTCTGCTGTGAGAAAGGTCTGTGCTCACACTCTGCCAGACTGCCTAAAACTCATAACAAAATTAAAGAGCTGGTGTGTGTTCTGCTCTATGTTTTCTTTCTGACCACCTTTCTTTGTCAAAACCAGTATCTGGCAAAATTACCCCTTCGAATCTGTTAACCAAAGCCTGCAGATTTACAGTGTGGAGACAGAGATTACTGTAGCCGTCTGGCCCATCTGCGCTCTGTTCATATCAGAACTAACACAAAAAACACCACTCCACTCACTACAGGTAGATTTCAAAAGATTAGAACGTCATGAAAAAGTAAAAAAATAAATGTTTTAACCAATTTTAAAAAGAAAAATGCATATGTTATATTAATATGCAGAACAAATTAGATTTCTGGGAGTCACTACAGACAGCAGACTGGAGCAGTCTCAGCAGATTGAGCGCAGCTACAGTGATGGGAGGACAACCAGTTGTTATAAAAAGATATTTAAATTATATACTCTTAAAATTAATGGGGTATTGTCAAGAGGAAGATGAGAAAAGCCTGAACTAGCAATGTAGATGAGCTGTAAGCTGCTATCAAAGCAACCTGGCCTTCCATTATACCTCAGGATTGTCACAAGCTGAACACTCCAAATCTGTGTGCCATAATTATCAAAATTACAAAAAAATGGTTGAAATATGTCATGAATCCATGTGAGTTTACCTTTTGGAGGTAAAATTCTATTTCTAGATTCCACTGTTTTTTACCAACTTAGTTCCTGAAGTGATCACCAAAGAACATTTCTGTTTTTCAATTTTTTAATGCAAAAATCAATGTTGTCCCTTTTATATGCGATATCTTAATTGCAGGGAACTTTGTGGAAGAGCACATATTGTCCTTATATAAGCCTCTTAATGGTTCACATTGCCTCAAGGGGCTAGTTCAATTACACATGAATGAACTATCAAATACAGAGAAGGGCTTCTGATGAGCAGCACATTAATGTTAGTAAATAAAACTTAACAAGGTCCCTCAGGACACAAATATCTAAATGAAATTACAGATAAGCAGCAAGAAAATACTTTGAAAGAGCAAAGTAAGTGTAGCTAAACAAATTGGAGCGTACTTGTTTATGAGATTTTAAATGTCATCAGTAATATTGTATATCTTACACGTTGACTTAAGTGACAATCATATTCCTCTGCTGATTTTTAAAATCAGCAGAAGACTTGTTGTTGCTCATATATCTGTCCTTGCAGATATATCAGGCATGTATCTTACGTACAGCAATATGCCTGGATATCTGAAAATCAGCATTAACCCTCCCGTGGTCTTAGCGGGGTCAGGTAGTAGGGTAAAGAGGGAGTGGGATGGGATTGTCCCATCAGACCGTCAGTTTCTGAAACCACACAATAAAACAACCTTGTAAAAGCACAAGCGGGTCAGTGTGACCCCGCCGGACGATGTACAGAGTAAAACACTCTTTACGCGGCATGTTGTCACAAACAACAAGCCGTCTCTTAAGAGACCCTGCCTTTGAAGAGCACCAAAATCTTGCTTATTGCGGAAAAATTGACAGGATAAGGAAAAAGTGGAGAAAAATACCAAGCTTGAGAGGTCAATGAAGACGTAATATACTATTACAAGCACTCCTTACAACCTAACTGCTGTACACAAACCAGACATCATATCCACACTTTCAACACACAAATTTTGTAATTAATCTTATAAATAGACAAGTCATATATACATATAAAAAGTATATAATTTTTTTTAAATATTGCGTTTTAACAGAATAAAATATCTTGAACAGAATGGTTGAAAAAACGTCCATTTACTGAGACCACATGCTTTCTCTCTGCAGCTGTTTGGTCTTACCTTAGTGTGAAGCTTAGACAGCTGCTTTTCATCTATGTAGGTCTGTGTGTAGACACGTCTTTTATAGCGGAACTGAAACAAAGGAGCAAAACACATTTGACAGTTTAGGTTTAATGTTTTTGTTTGTCTAGATTACTGCAATCATTCAAAATTAATTAAGGAACCCTTAACTTCTTTCGTAGACAAAATAATGAATGTAATAGCCCGTAAAAGAGAAAGGGTAACGGTGCAGAAGCAGGAAGTACTGTCAGAGACATTTTTACTCCTTTAATGTGCTGGGAAACAACAAATATCTCACTGTAAACACCTGTCAGCCCTTTCCAGCATTTCTGTTTATTATTTTTTCCAAAGCCTATGACTCATGGAAACTTTAGTACAAAGTTTAATTGCAAAACAATAACAAACAAATTTCAACTTTACCAACACAGTAAATTCAGAAGCGAACAGAGGATTTTTAGGTGCTAATCCAAGCCTGTCACTCATCTCTACACAGTCCCGGCCTGAGGGTACAACTACAGGTCAATCAATGGCACACACAGTGTTCCAGCAGAGCAGTGGCGGACATATAAATATACGCCCTGCTAGATCCACACCTATTCAGCTTAACTGCAAGATTTTTAGAGTACAACTACAAACCATTCAACAAACATAAAACAAGAGAGGAACATTTATATAAGTCCTGTGTGTCACTAATGCTCTACTATCACAGAGCATTTAGAAGGCAACAAAAGACAAGCTGCACTTCTTCCTGGCACTTCCAATTGTCCATATAAACTAATTAAAATAAGGAGTGCAATTATATTGAGTCATAATATTTAAACAGTATACAGATAAATAACATGAGGTATTTCCAAATGAAATGCTAGAGTAATGTTAAAAGTCATTAGTATTCTTGTTTTTTTCCTTGATAATGCTCTGCCCCTGTTGACCTGGGGGTAATTCTGAAAATAAACAAGACTTCTCATAAAACCACCTGACAACGTTAGCCCACACTCTGTGAAGTGATTTTATGTGCATGATATTCTCTCAGATCACAAACTGTGATAGACAAGCACTACAATTATCTCTGAGAGATGACAGCTGCTCTAAACACCACACTGCCATTGAGGACAGCATTATTGTTATGAAGTTTGACTGACGCACCATGATAGCAGCAAACAAACAAACATGGGGATGGATGCTTTGTGAACCGGTGCGGGACAAAAAACAAAAACATTTTCTTGCAACAATACATACTATCATTGATTATTTACAAGATGGTCTTATTTTTTTAGAACAGATATGAACTATCAGTCCAGTTGATAAAATGCCATGTTTTTCTAGTGTATAAAACTTAGTCCAGCATAAATAATGTCAATGTTTACCACCTTTATTATGACATTTACATTTGACAGTTCAGCTATAAAACAAATATTAGAAGGAATTATCTAAAAATTTAAATCCTGTAACAATGTGGTTCCATAAATATGCACACCTTTTTAATCCCGTTTAAGCATCCAGTCTTCTTGTGTTCATACAGTTGTTACTAGAAGTATATATACAGACCAAACTTCTCTTGCATTAGGTCATCTAGGTTATATATGCAAAAATCACTTCTATTAGCTTAATGCCACAATAATGAGAGAGAATTTGCCAAATATTTATTTAGGAATGTCTTTAAATTCAGAAGTTTATACACTGAACAATAACTATCTTTTCAAACAATGACACATCTTCAGTTGTCTGCTAGAAAGCCAAAAATAACAATGGACCCTATTTATTTAACATAAAGCATATATATTATAGCTTCAACCAGAAGAAAATTTCAGTGTTGGAATAGCTTTGCCACAGAACTAAATTTTGACAGAAAATGTGAGGGTTTACCTGAAGCAGGCTGATATGTATAGAGAACCTTTGTAGGACATAGTGAGCAAATATTGCAAAGCCAAGTCTTAGGATGCTAACAGACTCCTGACAAAGAAGAATGAGGGCTGAAACAGAAGGTTTACTTTAAGTGCGTGCAAACTTATACTACCAGGTTGTTGTGTCTTCTTTAGTTTTGCTCTCAAACAAATCTGCTTATTGTTCCATTTCTGTGTATAGAATATAGGACACATTGAAGAGAGAAAAGCTTAGATTTGTCTTTATCTCATATTCTTACATGTCTGGCATTTTAACAGTGGCTTATATACTTAAAATTCACTGTATGTGAATTTTATGTATAGTACTGTAAGAGACATGAAAAAAGACATAATTTAGAAATAGTAAGGTTGAATTATTGGGGATCTATCGTTTATCAAGGTTTCAAGGTCTTGCAGTCAATTGGATGCATTTTGAAGAAAATCTAAATAACTGCTTTTAAGCTACAGATTGAGCGGAAACAAGACAAAGAAGCATTTTTTTAAATTTAAGTTAAACTCAGAAACATTAAAAATCATAAGTAAAGACGGGTGGGTTCAAAACTAACTGAGACTTTTAAGAACTGACAATCCTGATTGGGAGCATGAGAGAAAGGATGTGTACCCCTTATTTTACCTTTACTTAGCTCTCTCCTGCTCACGGCCCACAATGTTTCATGCATATACATGATCAGCACCTACCTCTAGGTACGGTACAGGAGCAATGGATGGGAAAGGGTATTCCCTAAGCTGTCTCTCCTCATCCAGAAACTTGCCAGCCTTGCCATTGTAAGCTGGCTGGAATAGACCATAGTTGAGTACATCCTTCAGGCTCTGGTTGAGGGTGCACAGGATACGTTGCTTGGACAGCCAGATTGGTGCGTCCACGTTGAATTTCAAACATTTCTGCAGAGACAAGAGAAAAAGAAAACAAACACAAAAAAAAAAGATTAATCACCCGTTCTTTTTACTATTATCCAGCTTTAATCGAAGACATTTCAGAGTTCCTATTTATTGATTTCCATTAGGTGATAAAAGTGTTTATACTTAAAACTGCATGAAATAAATTACATTTGATGCACGTATTGAACTTGCTGTGACTCAACCAGCTTGAATCATAACTAAACCTTTAGTAATAAGTAATTCACACTGGTGCAACTACACCATACAAGAAAGATTACAAAGGTCATTTTCAATGCCAGCTGTGACTATTATACTGAAATAAACAAAACTAAAACAAAAAGGTTTTCATAGAACGCTCTTGGCCTTGGAGAAATTAAGCCGTACTATATATAAGAGCCTACATATGAAAAATAATCATTAATATAAAGTAGTTTAAGGAAGTTAATTATGCTTGCTTTAATAACAAGAGTATAGCACTCTCTTATTATATTGTCATGGCAATAAAATAAAAGACAGATAATCTGAAAAAAAAAATCAAGTTCTTGTGCCTTCTCTGAGTGGTCCTAGTGCCACCTACATAAATGAACGGCTCTGCGTCAGAAGCAACCAATCAGAGCCAGGAGGAAGGACTTTGAAATGTCAATCATGCTTGTGTATGCATTGCTTAAGATTGCCAGTTTGCTGCAGTTAATGGTGGAAAAACAACTGACTGATACAGGAAAATTATTTATCTGTCGCAATCGGTGGCCATGCTTACTAGCCTGCACTCACAGCAGGCTCCATGGTGGCGAAGGAGAAGAGGCGTAGCAGAGCAGCACATACCCAAGTTCTGATTGGTTGTTTCTAACTGAGCGATGTACTTTTGCAGATTCCAGGGAGCAGAGAAACAGGGAAGGCAGGGGAACTTGATTTTTTTATTTTTATTTTAAATATTATCTGTCTCATATTAAACTGTTAGTGACATTTTTAACAAATATCTAAAAAACATCTTTTTAGAGTGTCATGGATACTTTCATTGCAGCAGAAGTCACAAATGAAACACTGCAAATATGTTGATGACTGTGGGAAAGATGTGAAAAACGGCAACCACTTAACAACTGGAGTCAGATAAAACAATTATTATGTGATGCACAAAATGTAATCAAATTTATAAATACTCTATATCTAAAGCCTTGCCAATGTATTTATGCATTGATCATAAAAATATCTCCTGTTAAAATTGAGTTTTACTTTGTTTTAAGACGCTCGTCTATAAAAAGAGGGGAAGGGCTTTGTGCATTAGGCACAACATTTTCCAACTCGTACCATATCGTGGAGCTGACACTACAAATGGTGCAGAGAGAGAGGAAACATAACCCACAAGTTATAAATCTACCAGTGTTGTCTGTGTCATCATCACAACTCTGGCCTATTCACCCAGACACAATAACTGAAAGCACATCTTTTCACTGCATTACAACAGAACGATCCCATGCTGATGTCAACAAGCATGTGCACAGCTGTGAATCCATTTAAAAACACTCAGCATGTTAAAACGAGATCACTACTAAAGGCAATATTCAAACTACACTGGCATATCCTGCTTAATTTGTTCAAATCCAACAAAATCACCTCAAATCACCCATTTTAAGTAATCCGTTGGATTCAATTACCTTTCACTATTGACATCTCTTGAAAGTTAATTGTGTCTCCTCACTCTTCAGTTCCTGGAAGTATGCTATGTCATCTTATCCCAGCTAAAAGCTACAAGATAACATTAACAACTGACATATGCTGAAAATTTTTACACCAATCATTCAAATCGCTATGTCTTGTTTCCTGCCAGCACCACCTTACCAATTTGTTAATGTCGTAGAAAGTAAATGATGCATTTCTACAGAATTTATTTTTAGGGCACACACCTGTTTACTTATTTATTGATCCGTTGCTTGAAGCTAAAATAAAATTGTGGCACATTTCACAGTTGTTAGCAAATTATCCACCTTTCCTACAACTATGTGGCAGAATGGAAGTCTGCCACGGTAATTTAGGAATAATATTAACGCCAGATATTTCTGAAACTGATAAACACACATAATATTTTTATGGTGCCACTTTGTCTTGATCAAATATAGCAAACATAGCAATATGTAATTTCATCCAACTCATTATTCCTTACCAATTAACCCATGTTATTTTAAAGTGCAATTAGCCTTCTTTTAGGATAATGCTGATGTAGGATTACCTAGATAAGTCAGCTATGGTATTAAAACTAACTGTACAACCATATATAAATTTTCCATTTCACCTAAAAAACAAGAACAAAACCTCAGCAAAGATTAAGACTGGAAAACATACAACTGGACACAAAAAGGAGAAGAAGAAACTGGTGAGCTTTCTATTGTCTTTGTAGGTGTGGACTTAACCATATCAAGGCATATTGATTAGAAATTCAATGTGTTAAAGTTGTGGTATTTAAAATGAGTATTAAAGTCATGCGATTTAAAATTCAAGCTACAAGTGGTAAACTATATGAAAGTGCAGTTAAAATGTATATATTTTCATTATTCGTGTTCTGATGTTTAAAAACATCAGAACATGAATAATGTTCTGATGTGTCAAACGTAAAGCAAATGTTTGAAATTCAGAGCTATTGTGCATAAAGTAGCATTAGTATGACATTTTAAACAGACCTTTCAGATGGACTTCTTTTATTCACATGCAAAAACAGAAAACTTAGTTAAATTTAGCAATCCTTTGATTTACACCTAGCAGCTGGACTAAAGCTAAAGCAAAAGATTTTCCTTTTGTATTTTAGTTTTCAAAGATGACTCAGTGCAACAGAAAATGCAGGTACCAGGGTCATACCGTTCCAAAACTAATTAGATTACATTACAATTTCTTTAAAAGATTTTAAAAAAAAATCAACATTGTGTACAAACCAGCTTGCAGATGTCTGAATTGTGACTTCCAACCTTACATCTCTATTACCCAATGGACCAGTTTCAATCTAGCAATAATAAACCTCAGTGAAACTGCAAAAATTTGACCCTTTTAACCTAATGAGACTTTTGAACCCCAGCTTCTCTGAATGTGTTATAGCAGAAGAAAACTCTCTACATTACCCACTATTTGTCATAGCACACAGATGTAATACATTTTTTAAAAAGCATATTAAAAGTCTTTAATATTTATTGGACATTTTAGAAATGTGGACATATAGTATTTAATATCTGTTTAGCAGCAGATGATTCAGGTTTTGAAGAAACAAAACTGCTTCTGTTATCACTTATGGACAGCTAAATATTTATAAAGCTATGAAAAGATGTTTTGAAAGACATTTGTTTTGTATGTAATGTTAGACAATTGCATAAAGATGTACTTTTCTTAAAACTAGTGGTCTGTCAAATAATTTGCATGCTTGTAACCTTACTTGGAGTCTTTACATTTTGTTCCCTTTTTATGCTCTCATTCCTCTGTCAGAATACGAAACACTATGAAACACTGCAGAGGTTGCTTCCTGGTGAGAGAGAAACTAAACACTCAGAACACAAGGTACGCCGGGATCAAACGCTCATATAATAGTGGGACTCAATTAACATTTTTAATAACAATAATTGCAGGGTCTATAATTAGTCAAAGCATATTGACTAATTATAGACAAATAAAATCAATATATTTGAAAACCATACATCAACAATATAAACATTAATTTTTCAGCGTAGCAAAGGAAAATTAATGAGTGAAGGCCCCATTGGGCCATCACTCCAAAAACACACAACAAAGGTTCTTTTGTAGGACTTTTGTATGATTAAATAAAGCACTTAACTGCAATAAATGTCCAACACTATAAAATATATGTAATTAAATAAACAAATATAATGTATTAAAGTCAAACCCAGCACATATTGTGTGGCACAACACATAATTCTTTGGCTTTATTTGAAACATTAACTGCCCCCTATCAAAAGGATCAAAGTGGTATTCATGTGAAAGTCAGGAAGGATTCTGCAGCAGATAACTAAATTAGTGAACATTTTTGTAGGAGGCATAGCCAGTGCTGATCGTAGAGGTGATCTATTACCTGCATTCACATTGTTTTCATTAAGAGCTAGGATTTTTGACTATGTCCATGTCTCAGGACATGCACTGGGGCTGAAACAATGGAGTATGAAAGAGGCAAGTAAGCAAGTCTTTTTTTTCTGATTTGAAACTGTATTCGGTTGCATTTCGTGAGTAAACTCCATAGTCAAATAGTTTCTGGTTAACAAATTGACTACAGTTCTAGGACAAAGTCTAACTATTTTATTATATTTAAAAAGAAATAGCTATAAACATGAAAGTGTTAATATTCATGTGCTTTGAGCTCAGCACAATGCTCTGCCCTGACATATTGCAAATCCCCAAGCTGTGTTACTCTCTCTGGTAACTAAACTAAAGCATCTTGAAGAAATTCAATTACAGTCTCAGAAAATTGTCAGCCAGGAAAAATGCTGTTTCCTTCAGCACCTACAGTGACTGTCGAAGGCAAACACTCATGTTAAAAAGCCATGGCTTTGCGGCTTAGACATTAAAAATAGCTTTGAAACTTGGTTAAAAAATTGTGACATCCTAAACAATTCAACTGAAAAACAAATCTTTTCAGAGAAAAGCAAAAGAAACAAAAAGCCAAAATGATCTGGTTGCATCATGTTCACAGCATTAAACCAATATTAAGCCCATCTTCTATAAATGAGGTGTGTAAACACAATGAGGGGCATAGAAGATGGATGGAGGAGCTTCAGCAAACAAGAAAGTTTTGCCTGATTAATAGAAGCATTTGGTACAAAATTAATTATAAGAAAATGCATGGATTTTTCACCTGTTCAAATGAATACGTTATTAAAGGTTCCGAGAATCTAGATAATCTAGTAGGTTGAGTAACTAAGTGGATCAAAAATAACTAACAAAACTTTTTAAAGTTTTATTTAACTCAATGTGTCTAAATTATACATAGTTCCATACCTGTTTATTTATAATCGCCTTACAAGACTATGAAGGTCGCTTTACTTCAACAACATAAAAACACATCATCACCACATGTTGAAAACGTCCTACATGGACAACAACATACAAAATACAAATAAATATTTGTGCAGTGATATATAGGACAGCTAAGTCAGGTACACAAATCTGAACAAGTGACTTTTGACAGATTTGAAAGAGTGTCTGATGATGTGGTTTGACAATCTAATCCAGACTCAAAGAGCATAGTATCTGAAGGACCTGAGCCCAATGGTGGACAGATGGCTATATGATGTAGAGAAGAGAGGGTTTTAAAAAAAAATGTACACAGGGTGAAGGAGGAGCGCTGTTAGAAGGGCTTTGAAAGTTAACAGGAGGCTTGAAGTTACTTGAGGACAGGCTGCAGCAACTGTCAAAGCAGAATATATCAACATTTCTGTTTGAAATTGCAATAATTTCTAAAGCCCTGTAGAAGCAAACTTTAAAAAAGAGGGATATACTATTATTTTGCTTCAGTTTCTAAGAAACACCTAAAACAAAGCTGTTCCCTAAAACTACCCCAGAGGTCTTAATGAATACCGTGAATGAATTTTGCCCCTTCAGCAGATATGCAGTGGAACTGCAATGCAGAGCTAAACCTGATATAATACTTGGCATGAAAGTAAAAGAAATTAATGCAGTGGAAAGTAGACAATTATTTCTCAAAGCAATGAGTAATAAAAAAAAATAAACCAACTCAGCTACAGAGTTTGCAGTAAATGATATGGCAAAAAAATTTTTTTAGAGAAAGTCAGGAATCAATCCAAAACCAAGCATCTTGGTTTTGGATTGATTATAAAGCCTGTTAGCTGGGGTCAGTGACACAAAGATGCCAAAGATGAGAAATGTACATTTGTATCAATTTTATATAATCAATTAAAAGAAATGACAATGGAGTTCTTATTTTACTGAATTAAGAGCTCCTCAAAGTAACAAATAAAACTGCTGACTTAAATTTTTTAGGATTATTTTCTAAAGGGGAAAGTTTGTTTTTTCTTCTTCTTCTTTATAGAAATCTTAATGAATAGTTTCCTGCATTTCCAAATGTGTTTTAGGATACCTGAGATAAATTTTGGAAGCAATAAAAAACTTTGGTAAAAGCTTATTTTGACATGAGTGTCACAAAAAAAGAACTATACCCCATAGTTTGGTTTGAGATAGTACAAGAGCCAAGCAGGAGTGAAAAGGCTGAACAGGGTGCACAAATTGTGCTAATTTGATAATGAGGGCATAAATCGTTCATAAAAGTATTTTCATTCATCATTACTCAGTACTCTCCGTTGCCAGTGAAAATACATTATAAAGAGGCAAAAGCATTTGTATTTGCTTAGAGTTTTTGCAATATAAAAACTCGAATTTCTATATCTTGAAACTCCTAAATTATTAGATGTATACTTCTAAAACATTCATTTTGTTTATGCTACCATAATCTTGTGTCCAATCCCCAAACACTAAGACATGGCTAGCATCTCTCGTATGGTGGTTTTGTGGATATGTGCAATGTTGTCTCTGATTCAAGGGGCCAGATGACATCACAGAGCACTGCAGAACACACAATAATGGATTTTAAGATAGCATAAGCATCCACTGCTTCTCGTGTTAAATCTTTCCATCAACGAGATGTAAAGATTTGGTTTCCTGAAAATTTTAAAGTTTTTAAAATGCAAAAAACTTCAATCAGGAATAAAGTACGTATCTAAATCTTTTAATAAATCAAATAACATTTTTGGGAGTTTAAGATTTGTTGTTGTCGGAGTTTTACAAAAGAAGCCAGCATTTATATCATGATGTTCCATGCATTTCCAGCAAGACAGTCTTCATAATGATTTAACAGCTCTTTGCATGGTACTCATGAGCCCATGTGGTCAGATTGATCCCAGGGGCATGATGCATTCTCACGCTGTGCTGTCTAAAAGCTTAAAGGTCAAATACTTCCAACGGTAATCTCCAGTCTGTTGCTTTACAAAGTAATATTTTTCTCAGACTACATGAATCATTTCACAGTATTGTAGATGAATGTGTTTTTGCAACTTTGTATCAAACATGGTAATTTCGTAACAGATTGATGGCTCTCTGATGGAGTTTGGCACAAAGTGGTGTACTGTCTGTGACCTCTTCTGTTTTTAATAGGCTGAGCCGTAGTGGTTCCTCCTTTTTCATATGAAGTCTGTGCTGCTTATAACCAATTAATTTGAGTCTAAAAGTCTCTCTCCTCCAACTTTAAGATTTTCTGGTATTAATTGTTAGATTAAATGTTTCTAAATGCACTAGGCAATTTCTTTGTACCTTATTTTTGCTAAGTAGTTGTCAACTAAAGATCATAGGCATAGATTTTTGTTGCATTTAAAACAAGATTGTAAAGTAATTCAAGGTTGGTAACGGCTGCCTCCAGTAAAACAGATTAAGAAACAAGAGATACAACTGATTGAACAGATTTATGAGAATATTGCCAATGTTTATGAAACAGGGAAGTGAAGCAGCCTTAGAATGGCCTTTAAGGCTTAAAAATTTAAAGGAGAAGAAACTACAAATATTCAATTGTATGAATTCAAACCTAACACTTTCAGAAGAAGAGCTAGCACTCGATTTCCTAGATCGGCAACAACTGGTCTTTTCTTGAACCCATTCCTGAATATTTGTATGAATAAAAAGGTTTTTGACATAAAAGTTTTTCTATTACACCAACAAGGAGAGGTGGCAGACCGCATTCAGTAATTACACAACATGGTAGTGGCTTGAAGGGAGAAGCAAAATCTTATCAGCTGTTACTGTAAATATGTAAAGCAATCATAGTTAGCCAGAACAGAGGAGCAGATGCTGCTCTCAATAAACAGGGTTAATGACCACTCCAGCCTGAGGTAATTAAGGTTAAAAATCTTCAGATTATTATTATTAGTCATGTGATTATGCAACAACTTCATATAAATGAAAACAAACGACAAGATAGGTCAATGAAAAACATTTGTTTAGCTTTATTTAAGAATTGTAAGGAAGAAATATACGTATTTTAATATTTGATTATCTGGTTTCAGCGAAGTAAAAAAAGTATTCTAGTTTGATTTTAATTTTCTAAACAGTAGGTAGTTGACAAGAAGCATCTACACAAATAAAAATCTAAATTGTTAAAACAAGTAATATCAGTTTTAAAAAAATTACAGTTGTATTTGTTCATTAAACACAGATTTATATATTGTAAGCATCCATTTCTGCTGTTCTGATGAGCCAATAAAAAACTGTGACATGAAATTCAGCCTACGTAATCAAGGAGAAGACTGTCAACATCGCAGTTGTCTAGCAGACACTTAATTGTTCACTCCATATTGAGAAGAGAAGCCGGTTCAAGTTCAATTCAAATACAAAAATGCTTTATTGGTGTAAAGTGTTGTGTCCAAGAATCATTTATTTGAACAAATAAGATGTGCAGAACATACTTTCCAGTAGTCGGACATCTCTGATATTAAAAAGCATTCTTTTGGAATTATGTAGTGATTTTTCTGGGGGAAAAAAATGGATGCTGGGTTTTGATGATGATTATGACTGCCGGTCATAATCATCCAAATTTAACTTTAAGTGAATTACTGTAATAAAGAAAGTTTTATTTTACTGGGGTTCAACTGTAGGTCAAAATAGGATGATATTTAATTCAAAACACAGATATAAAGTGTATCGCTGCCATTATTTCATGTGAATAAATTGAACTTTGAATGGATTAGCTTTGCGAAATTCTTAATGGTGTTCACTCATCACTCTACACCCCCAACTAGAGTAATCTTTTGTTCACACCGTTTGAAAGACTCCAGGGAATCCAAGGCATTCTTTTAGAAAAACTAAAAACTGATCTGATCACATTACAGGAAGGATACTCACTCTAAAAAATCCAAGTGCACCACTGATAATTATTTACACCTAGATGCATCATTTGCATTTTACAGACATGACTGCAGCTATGTGAGCAAAGTGTCCACAAAAGCATCATTTGGCTTGGTAATATAACACAACTGCATGGCTGATCATATAAGATGATAAAAAAAAAAAAAAAAAAAGAGACAAGGCAAGCCTGAGCGGTGCGGTGGGGGTTAATTTACGATGAGAAAAGTAGAGCAGAAGAACAAGGCAGAAGAGCTGGCATATGTGGAGAGAGTCACGTGAGGTGCTTCACAAATTCACACAGATGTGGCAAGCTGTAACATTTAAGCTGCAGTTTTTGACAGATGCTAAATCACCGTTTGGTGCCAAAGTGAATGTGTTGGCCTAGGTCCCCATTTGTTAGCCACTGCAGCCAAGGCAGCCTTGTGTCTTTATCAGTGTGCTCTCAAGTCAAACTCATTCAAACTATGGGTTAGATCAGACACCCTAGGGTGTGACTTTTTTTCTTCTTCTTTTGGTCTCTACTTGCTGCTGACACTCTTTCATCAAATGCCAAGCTGTGATCTTTTAGTCTGGTTAAATTAGAGAGTTGATATTAAGGATGAGTGGACACAGAGTATGTGCAGAAAAGCAGATGTGAAATAAACAGTTATACACTTTGTAATACTGAAAGTCACACAAGATGAGGTTCAAATATGCTAAAAAAAAGAAATCTCCGCTAATGACTATATCACAGATCACTGGGCATTTGAAGGTTAAAGCTAAATGGGCTTTAAAGGTGCTAATGTCTCTTTATCTAACACACATCAAAATGCTTTGCACAACTGTAATTATGTGGCATAAACTCAGAAGGATGTTGCGAGGTATCGCATGTGACAAAAACCTGCAATAAAAGCAAGAGCCTGTGCCGACTCCTCCTGATAACTTTACAAATAGTACCCTATGATGAAACATGAAGTTCTACAGCTGAAATGTATTACTTCTGCTAACAATAAGGATAATGATGACGATGATAATATGTTTAGCATTCTACATCTTGGTTTTTTATTACCACTGGCTTTGAAAAAAACATATTTAACTGGAGAAGAAGTAAAAAGGCCACTATGTCAAAGTTACAGTTTGACATAGTGTAAACAAACACACATTACATCATTCCGAATTGGAATTCAAGCACAGTCCAAAAGTGCCTCACTAATTAAGAGGGATTGTTTGTGTGGCTCTGTTTGTGGTTATGCAAGCAAGAATGATGCATGGAGCAGGGCATGACTGCAGAATCTCTAAAGGCACAGAAGGCATCCAGCCTCAATGGAAAGAGACAAGGCATTGTTGTTGCCTTTTAGGAGAAAGTGATGCATCGAAAGAGAAAAGAAAGAAGAGTAAAGCATGGTGGTGAAGTAAAAGAACAGGGGAGTGCTGAGATGATGGAGTGTAATGACTCTCTTGTAGCCCAGTCTCAATCTCCCAAGACCTCTGGCTGTCGCTGCCCAGATGACATATGCACTAATTAACACTGCTGAGCCTCCTGTATGTGGGGGAAGCACAGATTCCTAACCAATGCCCTAAAGGGAAATAGTAACACAGATCATTAATATTGCTAACATGTGTTTGGTCCCTTCAAAACTAGATTGTTTAGAGGATGCATTTAAAAAAGGACAGTTGTGTCACCATATTAATGGATGGAGTGCATAATTGTACAAAATGCCACTGTCCAGTACTTTTATTCTTCGCGGTGTTTTCCACTGTTTTGGGTTTTTATCTTCTTAGGCAATAAGCTGGGTAAAAACATACAGAGATGTAGAATATAACCTAAAGGATATGAAATACAACATGATATTCTCTACATTAGGTTTGGGTTGTAATATTAAGATATAATGGGGTATCTAAAAGGACCAATAGAGTGGTGATATTAATAGACAAAATAAAAAAAAAAAAACATGGTCTATATCGGTCTAATTGGCAAGAAAAAGTTAAATGTGGTACTTTTTATTTTTGTGTGTTTGTTTAATTACTGTTCCCTTTTTCTGTCTTTGCTGTCCCTGTTGGCTACTGTGATTTTCTAAACATTGACACCTTGTGTTGAGTAGACTGGTTACAGTATAGCCCATTTGCTCCAATGACAAGCTATTGCTGGTTTAAACTGAATCAACACAGAAGTTTCCTTGCTGACAAAACTGTAAATTACAAAAGGCAAATCCTTTAAAAAAAGAGAGAATGTGTTGCTACATTCAAAACCTTGCAAACCTGGAGCTGCTAGAGACTGAGGAAAAGTGGGAGAGCAGTGCAAGATAACACCTGAAATAAAATGACAACACGGAGGGGCCTCTGAACAATAAAAACAGTAATATGGTAGAGTCTAGGACAAATAAAAAGATGCTAAATCGATACTGACTGGATAGTTTGTGGTAGCCAGATGAACTATTTGCACCATGTACATCTTTGTCTCTAGCAGAAAAGCTTGCAGCCTGTGTGAGAACAATGTAGGCTAAAAAAAGTTAAATTCAGACATTCATTGATGCACTTTATACTATATCTAGCTTATCCATGCACAGTGGGCTGATGCCCTGAGGGGAAAAGGACGGGTACTTCCTGTACAGGTGGTCATTTCATTATAGTTCAGTAAGATACTTTTACAATAAAAACTAAACTTGGACAGCAATCAAAAAAAGCGCAGTTGAGTAGGCATTAAAGTGGTTCTGTGATTCACAGACAATATCAGAATAACGTAATATCTTCCTCATGCAACAACCACAACTTTGAATTCAGTTTAGAAAATTATGTTGCTTAGACCTAATTAAGGCAACAATAACAATGTAGATGTTATATTTTGATTCTGAAATATTTCTGTAAAGTTAAGAACTTGTAATTTGTGTGCGTATATATTTATTGCTTCAAAACTGTGCATTATGCTGTAAGTTTAGAGAAAAAATATTGCATAAGTTAGTAGTGTAATTAATTTAAGAAACATAATTTAAGTCCTTAAAATACCTTAAGTTACATGTTAATATACAACACCAGAGGTCTATGTAGGTTAATCATACCATGGCATACTATGGTTTTCTGTGGAAAAGCTTAAAGGTTTTAAATAATGGACACAATCAAGCCTTACTCCAGTTTTCCATCTCTTTAAGGCATTGCACTCATCTTGCTCTCCTGTCAGAGAAGCAAAATGTAGTGATAATAAATGATACATCAGGGCAATCTAAGTCTACAAAGTACTAGGAAAAATATTAAATGTGCAATACAAGTGTGGAATATTTTTGTGATATGATATTGCTATTACAAAACTTTTTCTTAAAAATACAGTGTCATCACAGAATATTACCACAGAAAGTAGCTTAGTCAGGTGCCTCAAAGCTCAAAGATGGTAACATTTCCAAATTTAAGAGATGGCAGAAGGTCACCTATCAGTTTCAGCTTTGATTGTGCAAAGCTGAAACTTTGCACAATCAAAGTTTCAGGTTCAAAAACCCTAACTTTAACAAAATGAAAATGGATTTGCATCTTTTTCTTTCTCCTTTCTTTATCTTCAGTCATCAACATAAAATTTCACACTATATCATTGTTTAAATGCCAACAACCGAACAATTTGTGTTGTGTTTCAGATGAAAAGTGAAAGATAACACAGTAATGTTATTTTAAAACATACAAAACTTATTGGAAAATTTATCTTGGCAAGATTAAAAGAACATCAAATTAATAGGATCATCTATGAAGTGAATTATATTGAGACATGAGAGTAGCAACCAAAAGCGGCTAGTCCTCCATTTACAACATGCTACAATTCAGCCACAGAACAATGCAGCCCAAATGAACACATCATGAGGCCACATCTGGCCATGAACACACTAATGTAAACACAGCATCTCTCCATTTGTATCTTTCACAGTTGGCATCCAAACATATTTTTTTGAAAATGAGAGAATGTCACCCTACATTATCTTGCATCTGAGCTTTAGTCTCATAATTTAAAAAACACAACCCTGTGAGTCTGTCCATTCAGGCCTGTTTTGTTATACAACTAATTTATTTTATCTATACTGAAGTTAGTATCTGAGAGTTTTCATTTGATCCATTACATCCTACACCACAGACACAATGAGGCAAAACTGCATTGATTCAATTAACAGAGATAAATCAGTTGCTATCAAGATCCAAACACCAAGAAATGCACAGTGTGAATGGGAATTAAAATGTCTATGCTAAGGAGCAACTTCACCTAATTATGGACAATTAGGTGTGTGATTCATGCTGCACATTTGACACGACTAGTTGGGTTCATTTCTACTAAAGAGGCAAGAAAAGTCAGGCTTTTTTCTGTCTCTTTACTTAATCCTAGTCTGGCCAGATCCTAGTGAGAGTGGGTGTAAAAGGGAAAATTAGCTTTGAATAGTGACCTTCAAGACAACAGTAATTTTAACAAAAAGCATTGTAGCTGGAACTCTTAAGTGATTACACACTTTATGACCATTAGCAGCCATTTTAAAAAATCAAAATCTTTCTCTTTTCATTCTTTTCAACTGATGACCTCTGATACGTCACTGCTTCCTGAGCCTTTTTAAATCTCTAAGTCCATCCTAGGGCATTTTCCAATAGCATTGTCTGTCATCGGGATAATCTGGTATCTTTTTTACAAAAAGACACCCCATGGCTACATGCATGACTGACAGCATACACAAGCTTGATTGACAGCACTACAAACTTTCTCTTGGCTCTGATTGGTTGCCTTTGACTGGGATAAGTGTATTTCTATAGGTGACAGTAGAATCAGAGGGAGCAGACAGAAGAGCTCATTGTTTTGTTTTGGTTTGTTTTTTTTTACAGATTATCTGTCTCATGTTACACTGTCATGACAGTCACAGCTTAGCAAATATTTCAAAATCATATTGTTCTTAAAAGTTACGTACTGTAGATTTAATGTATAATGCAATGACATTGTAATTATTTGACAAAAAACAAAAGCGCTATGCACGAAATTATTAAATCCAACCTGAATTTCAGTAGCAATTATGAAATAACAATAGTTTTAATGGGCAATCTGTACAAAGTTTACAGGGTTTCAGGTCCCCAAACTCGCCATACATTGTTGAGCCTGCTGGATTTGGTAAGTGACACAGGAAAATGTAAGTTGTGGTATCACCAGACCACAGATAAAAACCTTCTTATTTAATTTTCCCAACACTAGAAGGGACAGAGTTATATTTGATTTACGTGCAGAATCATTCATACATGTAACTTTTATCAGTAAAAATGCAATGACTATCAAGGAAAGGCTGTATCTTTAAAAGATGAATATTTTTACATAAATTATATTTTTCATACATTTTGCATGTGCATCTGTTCCTCATTCATGTTTTAAACGTAAAATATATCACTCTAGAAGCTGCACAACATCCCAACAGAGAAAAAAACTGGAGCTTAACAACAACTAAATGCAAAAGCTGTACTGTCTGCGATTGGCAGCGAAATTGACACTTTAGACAGATTCCGCTTTCTTTTACTTTATTCTCTGTTTTCTTAATTCTGAATGTCATCAGTCAGATGCTTTGGGGTGCACCAAAGAGCTCTGCATCCCATCCAGTTGCCAAGGAAACCTTCTGAAATAAAACGACTATCCAGTAAGGCATGCTGGGTAACGCTTTTCAAGGCAGTAGTATTTTACTAACTTCTGAATGTGACGCACGTGTCTAATTGTATTTATCCATTAAGCAGCAAACCCACAGTTCACTAAATTCAATATGCCTTCTTTATTTATACAAACAAAAGCCTTAGTTTATGAAAGATGCAAGACTTGTCCTCATTATCAAATCTAAATTGTTTATTCATACAAGACATTCCCAAGATGGTTATGCAGGCTTAAATAAGTAAAATGTCCCTTAAAATTATTTTTTCATATGTGATAGCTTGAGACTTTTAGACCCCTGTCTAAAGAAATAGCATCTTTCACCCTTTCAATATTGTTTTCATCATATTTTTTCAAAGTGTCTGCAGTCTGAACGGTTGCGATGCATTTTATCTGGCTATAACGTCATTGATGTGAGACATGCATCATAATTCTTCACCAGAAAAAGCCAGGCGCACTAAATCAAGACAAAACAATGGCTGAATTATGATTATTAACCTGTTAGAGGAGTATGTTTGTGACACACATCACAATCACAATCACACCACTCTTGGATCAGACTGCACATCCAATCAGACGCGTAGTCTGATTTCCTGCAGAAGCTGCAGTCAATGCTCCACAAACAACCATGCTTTTAGTTGTGCTTTCTTTTTATTAGCTTCCTTTATGTTGTTATGGTCTTGTGACAATACTGTCGGCTCTCGTTGCTGAATAACCTTTATAATAGATATGAAAACGTCTCCTTACATTTTTAGTTCCGTAAACGGTGTGTTGCTGTGACGTCAATGTTATGTCACAGATTTCTGTGTGACGTAAACCATCCACACAGAAACGTCAGTGCGGCTGCAGTATTACGAAAAACCACAAAAAAAAATTAATTTCAGAAAAAATATCCGAATTGAGAATCAAAACCTGCTGTGTGAACGTAGCTGTCGTCGCCCTCCCTCAGTCTCATCTCGTTTGCCACAGCTGTTCCACATTCCCTCTGATTAAGCTCATCTGGTTCCAATGCCATTCTCAACCTGGCCTTAATATTTTACTTATTTTCTTCCTTTACCCAGTGTTGAATCTCTTCTTTGTAATGTCTGTGCTCCATATCTTGATCTTCTAGTTTTCTTTGTGGGTTTTCTGTTCTCTATAAAATTCCCTCACAGCAACACAGCTTCAGTTCACCTGTTTGCAATCTGGTCCTGCAATACATCACATATCATAACATATATGTACATGTCTGAACATTACAAGTTTCTTTGTAGTTTCTAGATATTTTTGCTCTCCAGAAGAACACATGTATCTATTGTTATTTATTTTTGACAAGCACCACTTCTGTCTGGCCAGATGTGTCACAATGGTATCACTGCAGGACTTTTTCAGTTTGTTCTGTTATACAAACATAAATAATATAAATTAATAAATCTCAGGCTTCAGTTGGCTGAATAATGTGGCTTGTGTATGCATATATATTTTCTGTGGTCACTGAGTATATAAATTACCAGATCCTTCTGGTTTCTAAACATAGAACTGGAAAATTGTTAAGTTAGGTTTTATGGCATTCCCAGACATAATTCCTAATTTTCAAGTAAATATAGCACTTTTTTTTCCACCAGAAATTACCTACATTCATTCTGAGGCAGTCAAAGTAGAACCAGTATTAGTTGTAATATTTCAATAGCCAGGGTGCAATTCTTTCAGTTCTGTCAGTAGCAATACTTACAAGGAATTCTCCTCCTTATAATTTTCAATCAGTGTGCACCTTTAATGCAGCTGGACTAACCAGTGATCCTGGTTCTGACACCTGGTTTTGTCAGAACCAGGTGTATTTTTCTTGAACTGATGTACTAATCACCTCAGTGTATCGTTTAGTCATAACTGTACATAATTTCCTATATTTGAGAAAATGTCCTATAACTTTGATACAAGCAATGTACTTTTATGGTTTGTGTGCCTGAATTGTGGCTGTCAACGTTTTAAAGAGTTTTCTCATTCTAAACCAGCAGACTATGCTCACTGGTGTTGGCTCAATTCAGTGTAAATGAGAATAGTATCTTCTCTCTAGGGAGTTCATATCATTTTAAAATTCATCTCCAATATTTCAACAGGCACACAGATAAAATATGTTGTATTCCTCTGGCTTTTGGGCAAATTGATTTCAGCAAAAGCAGTCATCCATATAGCCTTTCTTTCATCCCACCAATAATTCTTAGCCAAAGGAGAAAGGTCAGTGGGATTGTGACAAACTTAAGCCAGCAACTCCACTCTTTAAACCTCTGAAGTAACACCAGCATTCTGTCTTCATTTAGTCAGAGCCAACCAGTCAAGATCACTGGTGGGACCCATTTTAAACCAGCTTCCTGTATTGCTTTTCAATAGGAAATTAATAAAACCTTACTTCCTTTTTACAAGTTTCAACTTTGATCTCCATGGGGTAGCTCAGCCCAGATAATTTTGAATTGTAAAGTAAATGCGTCTCTCTACTTCAGGCAAAACACACGTGAGACCACGTCATGAAAAGCTCAGTCATCTTTGTGTAACCCACACAGCATAATTGAGTCAGTCACTGAATCAAAGGTCAAACTCATCATATTTTAAATCCCTCTAGTAATAACAGAAGATGGTATTTAAAATTTCAAAATGAGCAAGAGAAAAAGATTTCTTGAAAACATTTTACTTCACCTTACTGCATCTAAAACTCTACATTAAATTATGAATGCAACTGGACTAAACCGCATTCCCTGACGTATTTCAACTTATTCTCCTAGATGTTCTATTATCCCTATGTCTCTCCCTCACAATTAAGTTAATTAAATATGGTATTTAGGCTCAGGTATACCTCAAACCACTGAGATGAGTCATTTTGACCCAAGGAAACAATAGAAAATACTGTGAGTACGGCTATCACCTTACAGTAGGAATCAACTTACAAGGATCATAATTGACTAAACAAAAATATTAATCTCTGCCAAGTGTCTGATGAATAATGTTTAATTTATGTAGATATGGATTTCAATGGTTTGACATGAATACCTGTAACCACCTCCTGATGGAGAAATGCAGTATGGTTAAGTGAGTATCAAAAGATTCAAATTAGCTATAAACTACATTGCATACTTTGGCTGATGCAGTTTCTGAAACGAATAAGAATAAAAGAATGACAATAGGTGTACACCCAACTCCAGAACATCAGGTTTGGACTGGGGAGAATAAGGCTGTTTTTTTTCCAGAGGAATACGAAGAGACTGATGTCAGTGATTGTTGTTATATGAACGCTAAGTTAGCCTTGGAGAAATAGTGAACAGAATAGCACTGTTTGCTGGCATTAGTATTATAGACGCAGCAATTGCATAGCTCCCCTTCTGTAGCATCCTGCATTTCATGACATGGTACATTATTTGTGAGCTCAACAGATAATTATAGACTTGGTATGCCCTTAGTCCGACACAAAACAGTCCCAAAAATATGACAGTGAAATAACAAATCAACTGTAGAGCAAAATGGTAAATGCAAGAAATATTACACCACAAATGAAACAAATAAATGGTTCATGCTGTCTGTTGTCAGCATTGCTCAGAAAAGGGAGTGTTCCTGTATGCTTTGTGAGAGTGTATCTGTGCATTTCTAAATATATATTTTGTCTGTAATCTTTCGAAATATCACATTTTTGTTTAAGTGGTTATACCTGGTGCTTTTCGATGTCAACTAAAACAATTGAAATATGACAGAGTATGGCTAATGGCGATTAAAAATCACCATTTTTTAAATAAATGTTTTTACCTTCTTTTGGATAATTATGAACATGTCATATAATTCTGATAATTTCAACATACAGAACCTATATGTAGTCTTCAAATAGCATTACTTGCAAAGGATGTAAGCATGTAATCAGTCTTTTAGTTTGATATAAAAGTGAAAAAAGTGAGGTACTAAACATTATTTCATGAATACATGAAAAATGTAAGACAACACTTTAAAAGAATTTAGTTGTGTCAAGATATTTCCATCCACAAAATAATGTACATGCATATGGGGAATAAATTTACTTATTTGCATTTATCTCGCTCTAACTTTTTATTTTTGTATGCATCAATGAACAAAATCACAAGCTACACACAACAAATGATGATTAAAGTCATCTTTCAGATTGCTTTTGACAGGCAGGACCAAACATGCCGAAAAGATTTACAGTTAACGTCAGTCACTATGAGACTTGAACACTTGTAGAGAAAAAAAATGACATCTTGAACACTGTGCTTCAATAATAAAACAATATGCCTACCCACCACATGAAAGGAGAACCGTATTCTTATCTCTGAAAAGAATAGTGTTTAATATGCCATCATGGTAATTTCTGACTGACTGGTGTGAGAATGTTCTGTAGCCGAACGGAAAGCTTTGCAAACAGGATGTGTTGGCTGTTGATGACTTTGAGCTAATGATAACAGATTCATTTCACAGTGAGTAAAACTGTGAAGAGTAATGTTCCTAGTTGCCAAGTGGAATTGTTGTAAATCATAACTCTAGAGTTGAAATCCAGATGTTTGGATACACTGTAAAAACAGATGCATCACCTTTTTTTCTTACAGACAGTTACTTAGGATTACCAACATTTCTATCAGCTAAATGCCAGAATAATGAAAGAAAAGAGAAATACGTCAAACTTCTTCAAGTTGAGAAATTTGCATACATGTCTTTAGTGTTTGTTCGAATTATGTTTTACAATATTTCATTTAGGTCAAGTGGTTTGGGTATCCTACTACAAGCTTCTCACAATAGTACTGAAAAGTTGGTCCACTCCTGTCATAACTGGTGTAACTGGGCCACGTTTGTGGGTCACTTTGCTCATTCACCCCCCTTTAGCTCTGCCCTCAAATCTTCTGAGACTAGAGGGCAATGTGATGGCCACCCTAAAACCATCAACTTTATTGTTGATCAACCACATTGCAGTTAATTTGACATTATGTTTATAGCTATTGTTTATTTGAAATATCCATTTCTAGCTGAGCTTTACCTTCCTGGCTGTTGTCTAAAGATGATTCTTCAACTTTTCCACTACGCTCTCTTTTCATGATGCCATCTCTTTTGTGAACTGTCACAGTTCTTCCTGCGGAAAAATATCCCCACATCATAAAGCTACTACTGCTGTACTTCAGAGTTGCTATGGTCTGGATAGAAAACTATGTTCAACCATTGTTCAACTCTCTGAAAATGTGTTAAATCTGCAATGGGTTATTTCTTTGTTTGACATCAAACAATGATACTATCATCTCCTGTTCAATTGTGCCTAGCATGCCTTAGACTGTACTACTTTTATCCAAGAACATCATGTATGAGATCAGATATGAAAGTCTACATCATAATGTCAAGAGGTGTTTGGTCAGCAACAAACAAAAATATTTCGATCAGACATTATTATATTAAAAGGGTCAGTGACAGTGGGCTCATATTACTGTCTCAATATATTCCCAGGTTTCTTTCAGACCAAACTTTAAAAGACTGAGGAAAACAAGCATAGAAAACAATAAAAGGGAGAACAGAAGGGACAAGACATAGATGCTATGGCCCTGTATTTGAGAAATCGCATATACTAAATTAGCTTTCCTGAGGTAAACACTGATGTATAATAACAGTAATACGCTTTTCTTATATGATTTTTCTGGGATCATATTTTTAATCTGCTCTAATAAAATCCATCCATTTTCTATGTCCACTTAATCCCTGGGGGAAAGGTGCCCAAATCTAGTCCTCAAGAGCGACAATCCTGCAACATTTAGATGCATCCCTGCTAAAACAAACTTTTATATATGGCTGAATTCCCTCCTCTGCAAGCCATTCAGCTCTGCCTGGTAACAAGTCATTCATTTGATTTAGGTGTGTTGGAGAAGAGAGAGTAGCTCTCACTTATGCATTGAAAAAATATCCTGTGGGTGAAAACTGCAAAATATACAGTGCAATTCATTGGATTTATTTGCACAAGTTGCACTTAAATTTTTAGCAAGTGGAGGCTGACAATTTTTGTTTCAGCAAAGAACAGTTCACATAGTTGATCGTCTTTCCACAGGAAAGAAACAATCAGAATGACAGAATATCACAAAATATTTTGACATGACAAAAAGGGGAAAAAATTTATATTTTCATTTTAGGAATGAAGGTTTTTTTATGGATATATGGATACATTTTTACCCCCAACAGGGGCTCAAGCCTTCACTAAATGAAAGACACCAACCTAAATCACATACAGATTTAGGTTTATGTGATTTAGGTCTTTGCCAGATGTAACTGCTGACCTTTCAATGGAAAGCCATTTCCAAAGCCTTCCATTGAAAATAGCGTGAGTTAAGCTATACTGTAGAGTTTTAAACATGGAAATTAAAGTAGTAGAAGTTTGTCGCATAATCAGTGCGTTGCCGGTTTGAGCCCTGCTCTGTCTGTTTCTGCCAAGACACTATAAACCCGCCTTGCCTGCTGGTTTATTTATTAGCTTAATGACCCAAGTTACATTATGCTGTCTCTTTAAGGGGTTATAGACAAATTAAGCAGATACAGAGATGAGGGTGAAACAAAATCAGAATATGAAAAACTTGTTATACAAAAGGGTCATAGCTTTCTATTCTTTGTTGGGTCCTGTAGCCAGTTGAAGTTGAATATGCTAGTCATGTCTTGTATCCTCTTGCCAATAAGAATGAAGTTAAATATAGAAGCGCAGAGGTATACGTTTTCCCAGAAAGATTTCCACAACTCACTGATATAACAATGCATGTGTCAATCAATCTCTGTGAAGACTATATGTACGTCAGTGAACTGTCAGACCACTGTGTGCAAGCATCAACTCAGAATCAGGGAAAGATTAATAAAAGACACTTTTAAGGAAGCCTATACACAGAGTATACACAAAAGGAAAATGATAACTCTCAGAAAATTATTAACTGAATGAAAAAAAAAATTGCAGAAAAAGCATGAAACTTGATAAGGAGATGTAGAAAATGTACTTAGCCATTGATGGCCAAAATCTTGAACAGGTTTTTCTTTCATTTGCAGACATGACTCAGCTGAATCTAAATCATTATAAAAGATCTTGGTCATGGTATTCATGATGAACTAATATTGGGTTTTTTAAGTCGTCGACCAACTTAGATCCAACTCACCAACACCTATTCCAGCTCAGACTAATTACTAAGGCCTGTGAAAAAGTTCATCTTTTAGCTTAATAATAAATCCATCCATGCATTATCCAGAAGGCTCATCCCTAGTGAGGTCGCCAGGGGTGCTGATGCCTATGTCAGCGGTCAATGGGCGAGAGGCGCAGTATACCCCGGACAGGTTGCCAGTCCATTGCAGAGCTTAATTATCCAAATAATTACCACCTCTTGGCTAAACAGTCACCCTCGACGTCCAGGTCATTCAAAACATCCCCAGAACATCACACCATCACCACCAAGGCTGACTTTCTCTCTTATTTGTATTAGTCTTTGCCAGATGAAACTGCTGACTTTTCAAAAGATTCTACATCTTTGGATATCATCGGGCGCTGCGTGGTGAAGAGGTAGAGAGGGGAACCCAAATACAAATATTATTGTCCTCAAAGCAGCAGTGCTGCTTCAGTTCCTTATTCTGGAAATTTCCTTGCATATTTTACCATCTTCTGCCCATTTACTGTCTGGTAATTGATAATACAGGCCTCTAGTGTCGAAAACAAGGATTCTACGTTGTCTAGCCAATTCACCAAATGTAAGGGAAATTACAATAGTAGACAAGACAATTTTGGTTTCTATACATTTTCTGATAAAAAGCAAGATAAATATTATGCTATATATGCTAAATATTAGTTTCATAAAGCTTAGTCAGTTACAACTATAAAAAATTCATCATTCTTCTTGTCAAAGAAACTTTTATGACCCATCTATTGCTCAATTGTTTTATAACTTGGTGAAGAAAGCAAGCAGCAATAACAGGTCAAGATGGAAAGAATATTCAGCAATGTACAGTGAAGAGCAGATCAGATTCATTAGAATATATCTAGATCTACATTTGTTACTGATTCTTGCATCAGCTAGGAAAATCTTTGCAGCTCTGCTATGTTACATTTTGTTCCCATAAGCAGATTTTCTCTGAGAACATCAGTAACATTAACATAAAATATATGCCTCTTTAAAAGATTCAGCTATTAGTAAACCATTTTCTTAATCAAATTGTCCACATGTATTGATTTTGATTAAACAAAGTCTGAAACACAGGGGCCAGGTAGCCCAGCCGTTTGACTGATTACCCCCATTGCAGTATCTTTTGACTGAAGCTCCAATCTATGTCTTTGAGATACTACTCTCTCTTTTAACTTTTTTTGACAATATCTGCTTAATGTAAAGGCCACTTAAACTTAACATTAAAGCAAAAAAAACCAAAAGAAAAACATAATGACCAGGAAAAGTGATATTTCGACCAAAAGAAAAGTTGGTCAACAATAGGGTTAATGTCAGTCAGTCTAGAAACCAAATAGGACTAATTACTTCACATCAGACAAGAAGAAAGAAGCTAACAGAGAGCAAAACTGTATTTTAGTCCGTTTTGGTTTCCATTCATCGGCCATTATATAAAACTGTTATTTAAAACTTTGTAGTGACAATGGTTCTTCAACATAACAAGCATAAGTAGATTGAAAAAAAAAATATTAAAGCCAAAAAGGACTAACAGCCTTGAAAGATTCAAAATAGGGAGACCTAAACTCCATCAGCAAAAAAAAGGATTCAAAAAATTTACACACACAAGTGGGATATTGCACTTGATCTGCAAAGAAGTTGGAGGAATAATAATAATAAAACATTTCATGTAACTAAATATCTCAAAGTGATATAACACAACAGTAATATTAAAAATCAAACAAAAGCTCAGAAAAGCTGTAAAGTAGCTGTATTGTCAAGAATCAGTTAAATGATATTTATTAGTAAATGCCATACAAATACATCAGAAATAATGTATTTGTATACCGATTCATTCAGATGGCAGTTTTCCGTTATCTTCCACATCTTTCCAGCTGCCGTTTCTATTTTAAATTATTTCACAATATATTAGCTAAGTGGCTTGTCATTTTCTGTAATTGCTTCATTTGCTTTTTTCCAGTCTGAAAAACTTTTTAATCAGAGTACACAGTGCTGATGAATGTCTGGAATAACTCATTATATTTTCACAGGGAAGATACTACAGTATCACCAACATTTACAACTTTGCTGCCTATATCCTTAAAAAACGATAATCTGTTTGCCTCTATATTATGAAGCATTACGTCACTCACTAAATTTAATACAGCTATTCTTTTGAACACTAACATTTGAATTAAATATAAAATTACACAGAACATGCAACCTTCATACCATCACTGTCTGTGTTGTTGGTTTTCTATTACCATAAAATTGTTTGAGATACAGTAGTATAATTTCTAACAATAACAGGAATATTAAGTGATGCTGGACTGCCCTTATTTTTAACACAACTACGTCCTGAGAATTTCTCGCCAAGTTAAAACTGTTTAATCTGATTTGAACACAAGCCAGGAGGATGATAGGTTGTTTTGGAGTGGCAAATATATTGTACCCTCAATAAATATGTAGATGTGTTTGTTGGAAAAATTGACTCACCCAACAAGATGGGAGAAAAATAAGAGATCTGAATGCCCTTTGGTGGATTTTCTTAGAAGTCAGAGCACTGTAATACTGTGGTGTTGTAACATTACTTATTTTTTTCACTTTTCTTTTTTTTCTTGAGTATTATTGTTCCTTTTGCTAAAAACATTTAAATAAAATTGTGCTTAAAAATTTCCCAGGTTTAATAATAAAACATGGGTAGTTACTAATTACATTCACTCTGTTACATTTGCTTCAGTAACCTTTTTAAAAGAAAAGCACTCTGATTCAAAGTTTTGCTGCACCAAACAGTTTTACTTTTATTTAAAATTATTTCTGAAGTGACACTAATCTTACTTGAATATAATGTCTTTCTTCTCTGCCCTCTTCTGTTTACTCCACTGAATGAAAAACAAAAATATATTTTTTAAAGATCCACCACATAGAAACACAGAGCTTGTGTTTTAACACAATGTGTTTTAAACTGGGCTTCTTGAATGTAAACAAATGTAATTTTTGTAATAATACTTTATATCTGCAGAATATGCTGTACCATGTAGAGACCAAGTGAATACACAGTAAAAATTGTCTCCAGAAATCATTTGCTCTGTTCGATAGTATGTACTGTATGTGCTGTTTTCATAGGTTTTATGATCTGAAAAACCTGAAGTTGAAAATGTGTGATTCTTTCGTGAGAATTGTTTTTTTGGAATGTCTTTCACTCATTCTTTATTTTATTCAAAACCATACACATTTGCACATCTCAGGACTTCAATCAGTCCTGAGAAGCTTTAATACAAGTTTTGACTGCTCTACCAACACCTGGAAATGACACAATTTCTTTAGACTGGGGTAGAGTTTAAACATGTCCTCTCTTTTTATTCTAAGATCCATAAAAATACATATATATTATGGCTCCTAATGAATGTGTTTAAGTGATAGCTTAAATTCTTTTCATTTCCATTTTCTGTAAACTGTGAAGAAATCCTTAAGATCATCAACATTGGGGCTGTACAATGAAAAAATATGAAATTCCAGTAAATCATATACTGTCTAAAAAGAAAAAAAAGTGTGAATTAATAACCACTTTGCATTCCAAAGATGTGAAATTGTTCTCACCAACTATTGTAACTGCTTTTTATAATAAAATGCCTAAATTGCTAAGCCTAACAGAACTGTGGTACTTTCAAATAGTTAAAGCAAGCAATTTTCCACACAATGAACCTGAATCACAGAACCCACAAACTCAAAGGTCCACAATAAGAGTAATCAGACATGCAGCTTTTCCATTTTTGAGTCTTTCATCTTGTTGACTATTGTGCAGATTACATTGTTGTACCAAACATCTAAAAGCAAAAGAAAAGTTGTGAATAAATAAGAATTTAAAATCTCCTATAAGAAGCAACTATCTGAAGGAAAAAAAAAAAAACTAGCGTATGAATTAGAGAAGGTAGAGAGATATTTGGGGCAGTTCATTTATGACACCTTTGCTCTGTAGAGAGATAAATAGCACCCATTAGCAGTATTGGGAATCCATCTCTTTTTGCTTCCATAAAAGAAGAAAGTGTTTCATTGATGCAGGATATGGTGAATGATAAACAATACCTATTATCTCAAAGAAGCCAAATCTTTAGTAGTCTGTACAACTGAAAAAATAGATTTCAGTTGTGAATGAGAACATTCTGCTTCCTTCAGCTCTCAACACAATATTTTCACTAAACCCAAAGACTTAGTAACTACTTATTTCACTTATTAGTTTCAAATCATGGAGGGTACAGCATTTTCATAAAATTAATTCTCGGTATGAAATTTCTATGGGTTTACAGCTTCTTGTCCCCTGCTAACTCCACATTTTCCTTTTTATTTCATTACAACCTGAGAATGTTACATCTACAAACTTATGAACATTCTAAATTTAATAAATCTGAAAACATACAAACATTAGCCAAAGACTTTAATCTATTTTATTGCAGGTTTGGCACTGCAGCTTGATCTAGAAACACATTTTGCAATGGCACATTTACAACAGGTTTGCTGAAGCAGGACGGTTGTTACTGCAAAGGAGATTCAGAGAAAAGCCGTAAGAGTATATTGCCATTCCTTATATTGCATCCACCCTACATGAGTCCTCACTCTTTCTTTCTTTGCTGCTGAAAAGGTAAAATGTTTCCCACTGTGATCTTTGCATGACGCTTCATTCTTGAGATCCAGACTTGAAACGCAGCAGGCGATATGTAATCCTACTCAGGCAGACTGTCTTAGAGTAATCCCCTTTTCACTCAGTGTATACAGAAGTCACTTTTGACTGCTGCATAAAAAATTCAAAGTCTCCAAATCTAGCCATCTGTCATCTGCCGCTATGTTTCTGTCAGATTTCCAGGCGCTTGCTCTGTTTGCTTGTCGATCACAACTTCACACCATATGTGTTCTCAACATTTAGAAATTTCCTGGATAAATTGTCACGACTTGAGAGCAAGGCTAATGAACTGTTGAACATCTTTGAATTACGTAAGAACATTAAGGTAAGTCCCCTGGAAATGAGATTAGGATTTATGTGCGTGTGTGCATGTTTGAGTGGTGGTGTGTGCGCAAGGGTTTTGAACTAGAATGAAAAACTATTTTGCTCACAGAAGGCTACTATGCAGTACCTTCAGGGAATTCTCAGCTTTCTCTTCAACTTCCCTCCTTTTATTTCCTGTCTTTATTTGGGGCATGCAGAGCTGGAGCCTCACTAAGACACAATTGGTCATTTCGGCCAACCATAATAAGCTAATAAACAATAACAAAACACACTACCAGCATTTTGCATTTTGCCTAGCATGTCTTGTGGAAGTCTAAGGACACCTAAAGTAAACTCAAAAAGCAGCTATATGCACTCTAGCACAGCAGATAAGGGCAGGATCAACATTTTGAGAATCAAAAATTTAGGATCCCTTTTATGGTGATGTAAAATGAGAGGATGACAGATTATAGCATAAATGTGATTTTAACAAAGCTACTTTGTTAAAATCAAATGTTCATGTTCATATATAACATGAACATTATATCATGTTCATGTTATATATGAACATGATATAATGCAATCCTATTTTGCTACAGGACCATGCATGGTACAAGATACAAGATAGCAACAACAGCAATATTCAAGACCCAAGTACAGAGAGTCACAATACACCTATTCGGCATAACTTTATGACCACTTGGCATGGACTCCACTAGAATCCAGAAGGTGTGCTGTGATTTTTGGCATCAAGTTATTAGCAACATGTAGGGCTGGGCAATATGGCTGAAAATCTTCCCATGATATAAGAGATTAGTCAATATCCATAACTATTTATTAGTTTTTTGTTTTAAATATCTGAAATGAGGCCAAATTGGTGGCGTGATATTTGCTATTTTATCCACAATTTCTTCTCAAGCTGTTGTACAAAATCTTGTCCTTTCACTCCATCATTTTTAAGCAGCTATGAGGCATGGTAGCAAAACCTGAAACTGCTGCTGCACTCGTTATTCAACAAGCTATTGCTAGATAACCAATAGCTTGGTTAGCTAGCTGTCAGAGGATTAGTGGCTGAAGACTATATTCTCTGTCTACATCCCCCAAAATGTTGTTTTGTTCTGGGTCAAATTCCAGTGAAATTATTGAAAATTTTATCTAACGTATTATCTATTAATATTGATCAGGTGTCCATCACACAAAACATATTATTGATTAATTGGATCATGCAATCGGCTGCATTTCCTTTGGAAAAGCTTCTTATCAATTGTCCCAATAAACTAAACTTGGCAGCACTGTGTCACAACTAGAATCAAACTGAAATGTATGTTATCTACATTGAATTTGGATTGAATTGACTATGCAATTCTGTAAATAAACTACATCTTTTGTCTTGTAAAACGCTTTAAGGTGATATTTGTTTTCAGTTGGCGTTACATAAATTAACTGAATTGAAAAAGACTGAATATGTGGAATGTTGCTTTTGTGCTCCTCAAATCATTTCTGAATCTTTTTTGATTTGCAGAGAGAAGATTATCCTCCTAAAAGAGGCTATGGACTTCAGTCTACAATGTTTTCATGGGAGTGCTAATTGTCACGATAACATCCAAATGCATAGCAAGACCAAACATTTCCCAGCAAAGCATAACATAAATTATGACACAACTTGTTTTCTTCCTAAAGTAGATCTTGTATATTTTGGGAACTTCTCATTTGGAGGAGAGCATAGGGAAGACTTCGATCTTGCTGGAGGGACATACAACACATCCTTTCTGTCCTGGGAGCGCCAGGCTCCCAGATGTTTGGGTTTTGCATCTGGACTTTTTAATCTCATAAGTGAAAGTAGATGTTTGGATGGATGGGTGATGGAGCCATGTGTTACCTTGAAAAGTGACACTTCATACCATGCACGCAGTCATCTATGCAATGTAAAAGAAAACATGATACATCAGAACAGCTTAACCATCATTGCAACATGGCCCAGTTGTGATGCTAACTTGCCCACTGTTGGCACTTTGGGTGTTTGACAGAACTCAGCGTGGCCACAGCGACTTGTCCGTAGCTTTACAATGCCATACAAGCTGCAATGTGCTGTTTTCTGACACCTTACTATGTGACAATCATTCTGATGTCAGAACCATCAACTTATTCAGCAATTTCTACAACAGAATCTGTTGGTGTGCACGAAGTGGTACTGCCTCGGCTCCTCACATGGAACATGACCCTGTCTCTGGTTCAGCACCATTCCATCGTTTAACCAAACTGATTCCTGCAGACTGAAAACAGCTCAGAAAGGCTTGGAGAGGATCTAAGCCAATTGTTTAGCCATCAAAATGTGGCCTTTGTCAAACTCATTTGACTTTTACCCTATTCATTATCCTACCTCTAACACATCAGCTTGGAATAAAAATATTAAAGTGCTTATAAGTAATAATATATCCCACTCCAAAAGAGGTGCTAAAAAGAAAAAAAATAACCATTGGTCTTTATTCCATATGTCAGTGGTCATAGTCATATGCCTGATGGTAAACTGAAGAAGAAAAAAATCCTTTTCTGCCAATTCAGTATTTTTTAGCTGATTTTTAAAAGACTAAATGACTTTCTAACTAGAGAAGAAAAAACACAAAATGGTATTTACTCAATGTTGTTTTATTGTTCTTCCAAGAATAATCATCACTCAATGCATATAAATTAGGGTAGATGAAAACTAATTAATGATCTGGACATTTATCCTGATTGATTACACCTTCTGCAGCACCTTCTGCACCAACCGCAAGCTGACAGAGACTTTTGGTCACGGTGAATGTGTTAAGAGATGGGGAGTGCATACCAAATTCTAGAATAGATAAAATAATGGCAGGGAGCAACCAATCTCACAGTCTAATGGTTATGCTTTTTTTTCTTTAGTAGATGCAAAACACCTAGGCACAATCTACCTCTTCAGGTAAATTTCTGCTTGATTAAGAAGACTAATATTGAACCTATTCTCTCTGTCTGACATGGAGCAATAGCAGAAACAAGGAGACAGGTCTGAGGTAAAGTTTTACAGCCCGTGTTCATGACTATCTTAATTTTTTTAATCCTGTATATTAGCTTCCTTTACCCCCAATGCATTTTCTCTCCCGTCTCACTTTCACCCTAAGAGGCTAGTTGTCAAAGTCAGCTGAAGCCCAGTTTATAACGAGGCACCTTTATTAGTGAGGAGCCCGTTGGACAGGCAGGGGGGTGTGGAACCCCAAGAAGCCAGCAGGCAAGCAAAGTATTCAGTCTGAATACTGAAAACAAAAAGGGAGAGAGAGAGAGAGAGAGAGAACCAGAATGAAAGCAGAAAAAATAGCACAAAAAGATGAAATGGAAAGACAAAGAAAAAAATAATAATCTCCAATCCACCAAGCAGAGAACACAGGTTAAAAGCAGCCTGACAGCAAAGAAGGGGGAGAGGCACCTTCCCTCTCTTTTACACTCTCCAGAAGAGGCAACAGAGAAAGCTCTTACCGTCTGTTGTAGGTCTGGGATTCCAATGCGGATGACCACAGTGTTGCCTGTTGGCTCCTCCATGGGTGCTCCTGCACTGTTGCTGTGCTCTCCACCGGGACCGAAAGCCGGAACAGCGTGAGGAACGGGAACGCTGCTCTCCTCTTCCCGGGAGCTGCTGCTGTCAGTGCTGGCCCCCTGGCTGCCGTTCGCTGAGTGTGTGTAAGGGAGCGTGCGTGGGCGTGAGTGTGTGTGTGTGTGCTGCTGCTGCTGCTGCTGCTGGTCCTGCCGTGGAGAGCTGGGTGGCTCATGTTTGCCGGCTGCCGGACGCAGAGGCATGCTCCGTGTAGGGGGCTCAGTCTATGTCTCTCTCTCTCTCTCCGCACACACACGCACACCTACTTACACGGGCACACGCATACACCAGTGGGTCTTGTTCACACTACACGCACACACCGTTTGCAGCATGCATCACTCGCCTGGGAAAGAAAACGAGGGAGGGAGAGAAAGGCTGGTAAGGAGGAAAGCAGAATGGGAATGGGCAAAAGAGGAGGGGGTAAATGGAGATTACAGGGAGGAAGAGGGGAAGAAACACAAAAAATAACATAAGTACAAAGGAATCCTGACAATACCTTTGAAATAATAGACAATCTAAGACATTTTCTGTAGAAAGATGACAAGTAGCTTATCTGTAAATGTGAGAAACAAACAATAACTATAAAATTATTAGCAGGAAAAAAAACTAAATGTTTGTTTCCTTCAGAAAATTGAGTTCGAACATGACATGTTTCAGCCCTCATTTGCAAGTGTGCTTAAGTAATGTTGCCGTTACAACACTGCTTTTTGAAAACAAATTCTGCACAAGTTAACGCTGCCTTATACATAAATGAATGCTTTTGCTGTCACATGCTACTGCTGTTGCTGTAGTGGACTAACGCTGTGGTGATATTAGGGCAGCACAAGTGTGTTTGTGTTGGTGGAGGGAGGTGGGGTGTGTTTGTTCAATCGATGCAGTGCAGGATTTGGCCTTCATGCTTCACATTATCTGTGGGTGGTGTCACTGATCAAAAGCTTCCCAGGAAAAAAGAAACAGAACAAATTGCTATAAATGCAGATGAAATTTACAAAGTTTTTTTTTTTTTTATTTATTCTCGTGTGTAGCAGGAGGGATGGTTTTTATTTAGTTTCATCATGCAGTCCTTGTCAAGCCTTGTCAATGTTGCAGACAGCAAAAAACATTTTCTACTAAATAATTATTTTCTTTAGTAAGAGACATCTAGACAGAATTACTGAACAAGAATCTCTATCTTGGCTAAATTAAAAACTTACCAAAGTACACCAGCTAATAATTCTGTTTTCAATTGCCATGTTGTACATTGTAACCTGTCAATATGTGTAACTTTTAACACAGTTAGCTTTCAGAAGACAAGGCGATTAGCTTTACTGAATTTATAAAATGTCAAACCATAGCATAGTAACAGATTAAATGAATAGGATGAAGGCTTGAAGGCAAGTCTGATCTTTTGAAATCCGACAAAATCTAAGAACACTAAAATGTGCCATGTTACTTCTCTGAAGTAAGCTGCTGTGGAACAATAACTCTACTTCAATCTGTCCTCAAAATGTTCTTATCTAGGACTCATGATTAAAGTTGAGGATGGAATACAGATTGACCGATAAATTTACACCTTTTTTTCTTTAATTTTACATTTTCTCTTCACAAAAAACAGAGCAACACCTGCCTTACAACATAAGAGGCACCAATCTGCCTATACTGCATAATACCACCACAGAAAGACATCATGGTACTTGAGCTCCTCCAAAGTGAAAACCATGGCCTCCGATTTAATTGTGCAGACTCCAACTCTAGATGTCTCATGCTCAGCAGCAAACATTTCCAGTGAATCTAGGAGATCATGACTTGAAGATAAATTTAGAACATCATTTACAAAAAGTAAAAGATGAGAACTCAAGGTTTCTAGATCTTCATAATTACCATTGTGGTCCAATTCATTAACACCAGAAATGAATTGGAAACAATTGGAAACAGGACAAGGGGCTAGAAGCTGATCTGCCTGTGTCCAACACTCACTGAACTTAACCTTGACTTTCTGTCAACACTGTAAACATGGCTCTTTCTTTGGATATGCAAGAACTACATAACCAAAAAAGAACCAGCGTTACCAGTGCTTGCAAAATCTTCGAGCAACACCTGTAGGAGTGTCTCAAAATACTTTTGAAACACACTGGAAAATGTACTCATGCTACAAATTTGTAGTTATTTATTAGAGGACATTGTACTTGTATGCTTTTGATACAAATATTATAGATACAATAAAGATAAAAGTGTGACCTCATATCACTTATTACAAACACGTTACAATTTGAAAGTGTTGGAAGTTGCAGTAAAGCACTGCTCAAAAGAGACATTGAAGTCAGAAGCACTGTAACCATCCAACTTCCTACAGTCAAAGTTCTCATAGCCAGGTTCACATACCAAGTTTCTTAAATGTGATTGTGAATGAAACACGATCCTTATGAACTGTGTCGTCAAAGGTAATGAGGCTAATCTAAAGTTTGTATGACTGATGTCTTCCTTTACAAGGAGATAAATACCAAAATCTCCAAATTGACCTCAGCAGATTAAAACAAATAATACTGTAGTCATCAAGTTTTATTTCACTTCACATTGACATAGAAGCTGTACATGTTTGTTTCTAAAAGTCATTGAATAAAATCTACTAATAAAGTAAAAGAAGTTAGATTAAATGTCACTGTAAAGACAAAATTCTAACCAAATAAAAGATGTGGGTATTTGAACATTTCCCATAACTCTAAAGCCCAAATTTAACACTAAACCCAGAACCAGAACCAAAAGAAGCAGCTCCACCAATTCTCAGCTGGACCAGCAGAACAAGCTCTGTCTTCAGAACCAGAAGGACCCTCCATATTTGTCCCTGACATGGAAAGTATGAATATTAAATGCTAGAAATAAAACAGGCACAGTCTTACTAATTATGCCAATTAATTCTTGTTATGAAGTAAAGCTTCACAATGCCTTCTTAGATTTTCTGTCACTGCATTAAGTACTATTAGTTCCACATTTAACAAGGAATCTCTAATCTAAAATAATTTAAAATGACTTTTGTCAATGTACAATACAAAAAATATGTTTCATACATATTCTTCCTTTCAACAGCACCAAATCTAAAATACTAAAGCTTCAACTCACAACATACACCAATTGAAAAATTTGGGGCGCTTTTAAACCAAGTACTTTGAGCTTTATAGGCTCGCACGCGAGCCCTCGGTCACTGCTGGACACTTTAGAGCATCTACCTAATCCCATTAACTCTAAAGTAAGAGCATGACAGGTACCTGTAATACATAGGAGGATTAACCTGGTAACTATTTCTATGTGACTTTGACCAGCCACACATTTAAAACCCAGAAGTTAACATCAAGAAGTTCACGTTTCACATTTTAAACTGATAATAAGTTTAGGCACATCTCCTTCTAGATATAGTTTGTTACCTCTAAGATATGCAATTGGCAGTTTTGATTTTGTTTTAAATTGTTGTCAGGACAATCAAAGACGGGAAAATTAGGTCTAAACTAACATCAGAACAAAATTGTTACTGGTAAAACTCTATCACAAAATGCACTGCATTAATCTTTTTTTTTCTTTTTTTTTTTTTTTAACATAACTCCCAGGAGAAGGAGTGTCCCTGTAGGGAAACACTGTCATGTCATAAGGACTATATAACTAACACAAAATAATTTATTCCTCTTTCCAACAGACTACTGCATTGGGGTGACAAACACAAGTGTGAAATTCTCTTCCTTAATGGCCATGTAAAAACACTCCATCTTTGAAGAGATGTAGTGAGATCCTGCAGAAAATAAATCATAAGAGTTCTGGATTCCCCAAGAAGAGACACTGTCTGTCTGATCACATTAATGAAGCGATTTTCCCTCCACTGTCCTGAAAGAAGACAAACCACACTTCTGCAACTCGCTGCCTCGCAACATGCTGCCTCATGTGCGCCAGTCTGAGCAGACGCTTCCCTAACTACCAGGCTGAGAGGGGCCGCTGAAACTGTTTCTTTGCTCATCCGGCAAACAACATCTAAAAACGTGCTAAGTTAAGTCCTTTTCTCAAATGCTAATGGTAAAAGTGAAATGCTCCATCCAAGCTAAACGTATTGTGCTGTAGTATATGACGAAGCTTTTTCTATTCGTTCTTGGTTTAGCCATAGAAAACTGCCAGTGCTCATAAACAACAGCTATCGTTATTTGCGGTACGCAAAAGCACACATAGAACTACAAAGGATAAAATAGCACCAAAGGACTAATTTTCTTTATTGATAAAGGTAAGCCACTGATTGGGAGTGATGTCACTAAACCTCAAGTTTGTTTGCCATTTTGTGAGTCTGTAAATGTTTTAAGCACCCATATGTGTAGCACATCAACCAATCAGTTAGTCACTGTGGTGAAAATAAATCAATTGTTCAAAAGGTTACTGTTTTCTAAGTCAGCAAATAATTGAATGAAAAATTACGTTAAAGTATTTTAAATGGAAGGTTAAAGTATTTTGTTAAATTATAAATTACATTTTGGGGACAAGCTTTCTACATTTATTCTCTATATGTGTGCATGGGTTGCTGTTTAAGTACAACAGTGCTGATCATAATCCTTCAACTACTGTTCTAAGCCACACCTTACTCAGCAGGTATTCATAGAATAAGAACAAAGACTGAAAAGGATTTTGACTATTATTTCCTGATAATCTTGTGGTACTTGGTAGTTTTGGTTAAAAGTTCTCACTTTGTTAACAATTGCCTGAGCAATTTTTAATAGTTATTCATAGCAAAACCAAACCTATTGCTGCAAAACATTGTCAATTTTTATTTTTGAAGTTAAAATATTTCTAGAGGTAAAACTGATAGGAAATTCTCACTAGATGTTGGTAAAAACCTATGCAAAAAAAGAAACAAACAAACAAGCCATAGAATCAATGAACAAGATTATGTGCACCAAAATAGAATGACACAAAGAAAAGGATTAAGAAACAGAAGGGCAAAAAGTAATGGAAAGCTATACCAGCTGATAACAGCGTTTGGGAAAAAAAAAAAAAAAAAAAAAAAAAAAAAGCAGCTCAGGGTCTTATTATCTAGCTGTCACACCAGAAACAGTTCATGATGGGCAAACCCAATGAGCTCTCTGAAGACATTTGCAAACTTATTGATGCAAAACATACTGATTGTGAGAGTGGAATGTAATGGTTCCAGTAAGCAATGGTGGGGCCATAATCTAGACGTGGAAAGGACATCATTGAAGGCTATAAAATAGTAAGAAAATGAAGTGTGGTCAAACCAGAATTTTAATATTTGGAGTCAACAAACAGACCACAGGTCAAAGGTAATGCATAACATCATTGTGCACGACTTTCAGCATATAGCTCTGGCAAACTTAATATAATTGAGGGAAGAATGACTATATAAATGTACCAATTCATTTTTGATAAAATCTCCGTCTTCTACCCAGACCATTATGACAAAATGAAGGTGAAGGTTTCAGCAAGGCGATGATCCCAAACAGACACAGCCAAAGAGACTCTCAACTGGTTTCAGAGAGAGAAAATAAAGCTGGTCTATCCAATCATCTGACTAGATTCCTGTAGAAAACCTTAGAATACAAATAAATGGGTGTGAAATAATGAGCCGAAACCTTAGCTGACCAAAGCTAAGTTCTCCATACAAGAAGTGTCTTGAAGGCTTTTCTTTTTCTTTTTTGAAGTATTTAATGAATGTTAGGTACACATAGCTCAATTTATGGACATCTATAGTTTGACTTCTTTGCATGCACCATGGAAAGTGTTCTCATTGGCCGAATCACTGTGTTACAGAGGCTACACCACCTCCTGCTGGAAGATTCTGCAACACATAATGAATGCAGCCAGCAAGACTCGTGCCTCTCTGCTCTCATTATGGGCATTTGCAAAAACCATGGTCAGATATTAAATGCCTCAGATTTTGTGTCAAATTTACAGTACTTTACTGAAGCCACCTCAAAACTAGCTGCTGTAAAATCCAGTGTCATGTGATGCTCTCAATATCCAGTTAACATTCACATAGTGTACATTCAGATGTACACAATATGAAACCAGCAGCATCTCTTTCCACTGTGCTGAAAATTGTATTTTAGAGAAATCTTGCTATAAAAATGTATACTTTATTATCCAGCTGCGTTGGTATTGTAATTGCAAAGTTGTTATTGGAAGTAAATTCACCTCTGGCAAGTTTAAATGTTTAACAACATTAGTCAACTTAAGTCTGTTCATGTGGCAAACAGACCTTAGGTCATTTTTCAGTGAGAAATAATGATTTCCCTTGATAATTGGGGACAGAGTTAGTCAGGGATTTCATTCTTCTTGCATCATAGAAGGATAATCTAGGGGCAAGAGCAAAAGAAGAGAAGTTACGTCTCAATCTGTAAAATAATTAAGTTTTTGGGTAATAATATATGGTAGTTTTATTTGACTTGCTGAAATCTATTCCTGCTTTGTTTTTATAAGGTTCTAAAGTATTTTTAGATAATGTTTTTAATAATAAATGCATAAAACATAGTCATCGACCATAATTATGAAGTAGAAAATCCTTTATTCCACTGACAGTATATCTATTGTTTTAGAAGTTAAGAGACAAGAAAGACGCAGTTATTTTTAATCAAAGCATGCCTTCCAACAAACACATTTAGCATGGTATTTATGTGTAAGACTATCATTTTGTAGTAAGAAAGGAAGTAGTTTGATAGGAAATAGTAGCCCACTGAGTGGCCAAGATGACTCGAAAAGTGCAATATAGATTCTGTCCATTTGCCAGTCCATTCAGTTCTTGAGCTGCTGCTTGGCTATAGAGATGGAGATGACTAGTAAAGTTGGCTCTTTGGGCTTGGTTAGACTAGAGGATGTTGAAATCGTTTTTGTTGTTGCATTTTGAGAATGGCTACTGATTAGAGGTTCTTTAAAATACAATTTGTGATTCATTATGTTTTTACTATATTTGTGAAATTAAAAACACAAGGATTCTTAGCGTTCCCAAATGATGCTTTGAAATCTTATCCTACCTCCTTGCTTGCCAAATCAAATATGTCATTACATCTGGTGAGCTGGACATGTAACGCTCATTTCACTTGAAACTGTGTAACTATGAATCAAATGTTTCCAAAATGGCTTATGAAACAACCTTGCACTCTTTCAACTACTTTCGAAAACAGTTTTCCTTTAAATCTGTCACGTAAGAAGATGCAAGTATAGTGCTCATTTAAACATCATCATTTGATCACAAGAAAAAAGTGACAACCAGATTCTAATCACCATCATATTTTCAATAAAATGTGATAACATCAATTTCCTGTTTCAGGCTTGTCTCACAACAGCAACTTAAAATGCAACTATAGGTTAAAACTGTACTCCACACTCCCTGTCTTTCTTCTATTTCCTGATAAGATTAAGAGAGTGGACTAGAATTATAAGAAGGCCAGCTCCCAGGCTTTAGCTAACAGCGACTGAATCGTCTTTCCTTAGCTCAGATCTCTTTCACCCCAAGCCCCCCACCGCCCTCCGTACCATCTCCTGTGCTCCACTCCAGTGAAAACAAAGTGAATAATTCATGACCTTACAGAGCTGTGTTTTCATGGATCCAGTGAAATGCATGTGTGTCTCTGAAACATCCACCAGGGTTTAAGTCACTGCCATAGAGTCAAACAGGACATTAACAAGTCCCCCCTGAAAATCACTGCAAGATATGGTAGTGTTGTCTCCTCACCATTACAGCTGTATTTCTCAAAGAGGAGGGAGACGGGGAGTGGAGAAGATGAAGGTAGGAAGAAGCATGAAGTTGAACAGGTCAAAGAGAGAATGAAATGGTGGATAAGACCAGAAAAAGAACAGAAAAGAATAGAAAGATATCAGAAATACTGTAAAGGAGGAGGGAGAGGCAGCAAAAAGGTGGGAGAGGGGAAGGAGGAGATTTCATACAGTCTGCACTGAAAACCCGGCACAGCTTGTAGCCTGGAGTAAATGTGATAAGTGTTCACAGACCCCATCAGAGTCTGCTTCACGCTCCTCTACACCTGGTAAAGCAAATGTCATGGCCACTCACAAACTGAAGTTACCCAGGGCCAGATTTACTCACACACACACACACACAAACATTTTATCTCTCAGAAAACATAACCTATTTGTCTTCTTTTTTTATTCACTCTTTCCCATGCTTTTACCACAGGATCTCACGCTCATGTAAAGTAATTTGACCTCAATTGTACTGACTGACAAACTTGATGAGCTGAGATGGGCCAGACAGGCAAAAATCACTATATTTAAGCTTCCTGATTTAACCCTCTTCAGTAAAAAACTAAACATTTAAAAAAAAAAAAAAAAAAAACTATTGAGTTATAACTTTCAATACATAAATGGAATGTAGCTGGAACAACACCAACACTTGGAATTTAATTTGACAAAGAAACTGAGCCAGAATGGTAGGTTGTAGTTGAAAGTCTGGTTTCATCACTCAATAATGTTTTATTGATTCCAGTCGGAGAGAAAATGTAGGCCAAATTAAGAGATTACTTTAAATCTCCACCTGCCATAGGTATTATTTTGAGAAAAACTGTACATTCACTACATGAACTTGTGACTGCTAAAAGTCAGCTCAACCTGCCAGTACATTTTTTCTTACTTAACACATGAATCAAGTCAAAATCACAATGCTTTTGTCTTCGATTCACGTGACGTTGGATTTTGTCAGAACTCTGTACTAAAAAAATATTTTATGCAACAAGAATGCAGGCTGCAGGGCCTTGATTTACTGTTTTATTTTTATTTTTTACTGTCAACAGCAAATGAAAAATTTGTGAAATAAAAAGAATACGTCATGGTAAGGCAAAGTAGATTTGAGCAAAGAGAATAAAAGCAAAAGCAATGTGAAAAGCTGGCAGTTAATTTTATGATAGATTTAAAGCATGGTAAATTGTGAGCTATAAAAATTTGAATTTATTTAACTTTTTTCTGCAAACTAGTGCCTGTGGCATAACCTTCAATATGCTTAGACATATTTTAACAAAAAGAAAGGATGACCAACTAACATGAAAAAATAGGACAAGAAAATCTATTGTTGCAAATTTATCAAAGTTCATAGATTTTTTTTTTATTTCAGACCAGGATGTCATGAGCTGATTTATTTTTTTATTTATCAATAAAACATACATAGATATAGCGCAGAAAATATACTTTAAAATCGAGAATAGACTTTAAAATACTGTTGTTAGTTTATAAATCACTGAACGGTCTAGCACCACAATACATTAAAGATCTGCATTTGTTGTATCAACCTTCCAGACCTCTCAGGTCGTCTGGTTCTGGTTCTGCTCTACATCCTCAGAACCAGAACCAAACGAGGAGAAGCAGCATTCAGCTTCTATGCACCACAAATCTGGAATAAACTTCCAGAAAACTGCAAGACAGCCAAAACACCGAGTTCCTTTAAATCTAGACTAAAAACCAACATGTTTAGAGTTGCTTTTGAAACGTTATAAATTAAACATTACTCAACTTTCTGATGCCTAATGAAGGCACTTGACAAAATATAATGCTTCAATTGTAGACTGGGGGTTCTATGACTTTGTATTTTTGTGTTTTTTGTGTAAAACATTTGAAATGCCTTGTTGTAGATTTGTGCTATACAAATAAACTTTATTGATTGATATGACAGAAAAGATTTGTGTAGATTATGGGTTTCCAGATAACTTAATTTATAGACAACAATTTGGCCTCAAAACCATCACAACCGTATTAATACGGTTATTAAAATGGTTGCATGACCGATGCAAAATTAGTTGCTCCGTGGAGATAATAATATACCTAAACCTTTAAATTGACAAAAAATATATATTAGCGAGCTCACACTCATATTGTTCTTAAGTGCTTTAAGGGCAGTATTTCCAAACTTAGATAATAACATCAGACCATCACTATTTACCTTTCAACCAAATAAATTGCCACTATGAATTTTTATAGTTTTATAGTCAATGCTTTTCCACCGTTCTCCTTCAGCAAATCATCAATAGACACAAGTGCATAATCTTACAGTAGTTTCACACAGTCATACACAAATTTAAAGCCAGCTCAAATGGATTAGCAGCTCAATGTAAACAAAGCAAAGCCTGACCACTGCTGTGGCGCCACACGCTGAGGCCTCACAGGGAAAATTAACCATGTGCTAAAAGCTTTTTGAATCAATATTAATATTCTACAGTAGTTGTAACACGTTCCATAGCCACTCTCTATCCATTTCACATTAACTGATTTACCAAACTGATGTAGTACTCCTTTTGATTTTGTATGTGTACACAGAGCTTGTTTTATCTTTTCCAATGAAAGCTTCCAGGCGTCTTTTTGTGACCACAAAAAGTTTTTTTTTGGGGGGAGGGGGTTAACTTCTATCCCTGACAATGGAAAGTTGGAGATGCACAGTATCCACTAATCTTCCCAGGGATTCTGCTGGAGTGACAGTATTTTCTTTGATGCAGCTTCCCTATTAATATACAACAGGCCTCCCAGGAGGAAATTTCATAAAGTCTGGGAGCCAATTAAGACATGTTTCAAACTGTACTGTGCATTATACCACACACAAAAATAGTTTTAAAAGCGCTAACTGTGGATACTGAAAAGGTCAAGGATGTCACCATGCAAGCTTCAAATTAATGTTATCAAATTTAAGCTACACTGAGGGAACATGATTTGTCTTTTTTAAACACACAATACACTAACAATTTATTGTTATTACCCAAAAAAAAGTCCAAAAACCTGGTTGTTCTATATGATTTTAGGTAAAGATATTCTGCACTGTTAAAATGTATTTTTTCTTCTTTTTGACATATTTAATTGTTTCAGATAATTGCATTTTCATACTACTTAAAAAATTAAAAATATATTTTTCAAATTATGACTTAATCTATTAAGGAACAAACACCCCAAATTAACCTGGTTCTTTGTAGAAAACTAAAAGCCCCATGTTAAAACAATTACTTTATTCGTCCAATTTTTTTGGTTCTGTTTCATTAGACATGCCAAGGCCTAATTACTGACAGACTTTAATAAGCAAGAAATAACTTAGACATAATGAAGTAGTCTACAAGATCACACAAAACAACAAAAAAGACATTCATCTAAGGAAATTAAAGATCAGGTGAGAAACAAGGCCAATGCGATGTGTCTGTGAGGAAAGGTTTAGCCATTTCCAAGGCTTTGGGAATCATTAAACCACAGTAGGAGTAGATATTCACAAACTGATAAAACGTGACACAATGGTGAACCTCCACAAGACTGAAGTACCAAAGTTACTACAAGAGAGGATTGACAGCATATATTAAAAAAAATCCCGACAATGATCTAAAGCAGTGATTAAGTAAAAGTAAGTATCTTTCATTTTATAAAAATGTTTTTTTCACATATTTGTTAAAACTATCACTACTATACTAAGATAAACTGAGAAAAAAATTAAGTTCCCTTGCCTTCTATGGTCTGCTTTCATCTACAGAAATACACCGCCTGAAACAACCAATCAGAGCCAAGAGGAGGGTCTTAGTGCTGTCAATCACCCTCATGGACGAGCTCCTCACACCCTTCCCCTTCCTCTCTACTGCTCTACAGCTGGCTCTGTTGTGGAGCTTATATATGGCACCACAACCTAAAATCTTCTCCGGGTTACGTAACGCGTTATGGACTTGATACACGGGGAGCCACAAAAGATGAAATGTTTCCACATCAGCAGACAGCAACAGAACAATGGCTATTTTATTAATATGAATAGAGCGGAATAATTAGCTAATAATTGTTGTTGCACATGAAAATAATCTTGTTCATTTTCATGCGCAACAAAAATATCCAATGACTGACAGAAAAGGCATTAAAATCTGATTAATTAGGACCTTGTAGTGGGTTTAAGGCATTAATAGTTGATATTTTAACATATCATGAATCTTTGAAAGCAGACATGTTCAGTGAAGGCAACTTTATCACTTTGGTTTCTGGAGTAGATTTTTAATATCTAACACATTTTTCTGTTTAAAGTGGGTAAACTGCAAATGGATTGCACAAAAAATATTTGAGAGGCAGCTTAAACTGAATACTCCTTAGAAAACCCAAGATGTAGGCACACAACTGTGATGGCTCTTAATCATGTCTTGCAACAAAGTGGTGTTTTGTGGTGGAGAGCTTATCTGCAGAAATACCAACATGTCGAAGCACCGTTCCATCTTATCACACAGCTGTGAGGAATAAAAAAAAAGAGCCAATCATTTCAAATCCCTCACATCATTCCTTTCCTGTTAGGTGCAAATCAGTGGTGCACACGCATCCTGGTTTCTTGGTACCACTGAGATTCTCACATGAAATATGTACTGCAGAAGGCTACCTCAAAATGTCCAAAGTGGGTGGAGGTGTGAAAATGTTTGTGTGTATTTTAGAGCTTTGCTTATTTCTTATTTGACAACTACCCAACTTGATGATGATACTTAGAAAAATGTTTGCAAATTGTGGAGTTTTTATTTTTACCCTCACTCAAGGAGCAAGTTTGTGACAGACACACTAGTCAAAGGACAGAGGAAATATAACCTCATGGCATCAAGGAACTGGCTATAATTCCTACAGCAGCATTGTATTCTTCTATTATTGCTGAGTTATAACTGTAATTGTATTGCATTATGAGTAAAGGACCAGATCTTATTGTATTTTTTCTCACAGCCATACTTTTCAATTGGTGGCATGTGAAGTTTTGTCTGTAGATGATGCATATCGCAATTATTTACCACGACAATAGCAACATTTCTGAGAAAATTTTTTTTTTTAAATTCCAGCAGACTGGGTAGCAACTAACTACAATCTTTCCAGGCATTTGTTGCAATTTATACAAATCTAAAATGTGTCAGGTTACAATTTGGCTCTGCAAAACTTTTGTCATGTTTGGGTAGTTTATTTTGACCTGCTAGCTAAAGCCATTAAATAGGTCCATATGACATTGTGGAAGGCTATTGTAAGGATTTTCTACACTGAAACCCAAAAGCGTCTTTTTCTCCGTTACACCGAAAAGTTCTGCAAGTGAACACAATCAGTTCATTCAAGCTGCCTCAGATATTTAACATCTAAGTAATTTCAACAACAAATGCAATCCAAAGAAAACTTCATGACAACCTTTTGCTCAAGTCTTGTATATTCAAACATAATGAGCAATTCATGTTCAAAACTTATGCTACAAAGGCAAGTGCATTAATAGCATTTTGAATTCTAAAGAATTCTTAGTACCATTAATATTGTTACATATTTAAAAAATTTGTGATGGTATTGAAATCAATACATACTTTTAATGCTTCTGAGACATTTCACCTTTTCAAAGTCTTTATTACTGCTATTTTCATCAAGCACAAAGTCATATTTAGGAGCTGTGTCTCAAACTAAAATATTAGCAAAATCCAAATTGGTGTTGCAACTTTTTGAAAGTTTATCTTCTGCCATTGCATAAAAAAAACCTCCCCAGTGGAAGATGATGGTTAGTCAGGTGTGGATTGGATGTTCTAATTATTTCGAAGGATAATTCATTATACAAAATCACATCAGCTAGAAAACAGACATATGCATAATAACATAAGAACATATCCTGTCCTGTCCCTGCTTGTGTACATTTCTTTTTATCTCTTCTTTCACAGCAGTGCATATTTCCTGTAAAAGTTTGTCAAAAACAAAACAAAATTCAATGGTACTTTCCCTCAAAACACCCACCTCGACATCTCTTTTTTTTCTTCGACTTGTGCTCTCCCCACACCCTAATTCGTCTGTTGTCGATGTGTCGTGACTGTCTGCCAAGCGCAGTAATTATAGTAGAGCAGTAGAAACTCAGCAATAGGGAGAGAAGCAGCATATCAAACATGACTGTTCAGGGCATTGGGTGTTAAATTACCGTTCTCAGAGCTGCTGGCTGCTGCATACCAAACATACAGACTAAGACTATTAAATGTCTTTATTTCTCCCAATATGCATTTGGAGCTAATATCATCCAGTCACGGAAGCCTGTATGAGGATTTACAGCAGGTCTTCCAGTTCAAGTTTATGACCAGGAGATTTGCACTGTAACGTTGGTGAGATCATGTCTCAACATAACAAACTTAAAGGCAGGAATTTAGTGTAGATCAAACTGTGATGATAGTCAGACAGTAACACTGGTTAGTGAACAGAGACAGCAACAGGAACTGGCTTAAAAATTATTGTGATCAAATTCACTAATAGTCATGGAGGTGATCTTCCTAACAGAAAAAGAGAAAATCCCAGGTAATATGGTGGGGGTAGTAACAATTCAGCACATTCATATAGTTATTAAAGTGTAAGGAAGTGAACAAAGAAATATAATCAGCAACAAAGCAGATTTCGAAGCAAAGAAAATGCTGAAGCCGTTTACGATCTGTGCAATGCATTTTTAAATAATGGTTTTAAATGAATGGACTGCTTAGGATAGTGTGAGATGTGAATTAAAAGGGAAAAAAACCTTGTAATTTCTCAACGTATTTAACAAAGCATATAAATATTAAATATTTTACACATTAATTGAAAACTGTTATAATGTCCTGTTTTTTGTTTATTAAAAACTAGTTCTGCAGTACTAGTAAGTACTGCAGAACTAGTACTTACTAGTTCTGCAGCATAAATGATTGAGGAATAACCAGTCATTTGGTTTAGTGGACAATCAGTTTTTGACACATGGGGAAGTGTAAGTCTGGATTTAATCCCTTAACATCAATTTATGCAATTTAATATTATGGTCATAGTTGAGTCTTTGTCTTTCAGAGATTAAGAGGATGACCTGAAGAAGTTAAACCTATCCATTGCTTTGAATAAGGAACTGAGTAAAAACCCACTTTTACTTAAACCCAAACAATACCTAAATTGGGAAAAGTGTTTTCCTTGTGGGGTTTGGATAACAATGTGAAAGGATCCAACACACAGTGTTTTTGCTGTGGTTGCTTGTGTCATGTCGCAGCAAAGCCTACAACATTCAGCTCCCAAAAACAGCAACAGAAAGGCAGGTGACCATTCCACATGGTGAGCTAGCCCCTGGGAGGTCAAGAGGGATGGATGCCCACCAGAGCCCGGCATATTCCCTGTGGCCCACAGGTGGCCCGACTCATCCCCAGGAGCCTTAGACCACCTAATGGGGACCCATCGGATGGGGGCCCACCACTCCAAAATATTGGTTGAGCACCCAAACAAGCATCTTGCCTAAAGTTGTACACGCAACCTAGAGAGCAATTGACTCATATTGACGGAATACAACACATGGAGATGTCCATTCACAGCTTTGAGTCAAATGTACATATTTCACCTAAATTCAGAAGAGGCGAAACTGAAAGGTCTAAAACTAGTTTAATCTTAGACGTAAAGCTGAAGATTTGTGAGGTCCACAAAAAAGTCTGTAAATGATGCAAATATGTCCAAAAGCAGAAAATGAAACTCAGGCATTTGTGTTATTATAAACTTATTATTTATAATATAATAAATTTTTAGCTATTGTATTTTGGCAATAATATCAATGTCTAGTAAACTACAATTTGGTTAGTAGATTTGAGTTTTAGGTCAAGATTTGAATGATGGCGCAAAACAATTTAAACAATTCGGATTCTTAGAAAGAAATCTAATTTACTCATCTATTTTACTGCTACTGTTCAATGTGTAAGTATAGATAAATTGAAAAATATTCACATATTTATGTGTGAAAAGTTTGTTACAAGAATATTGAATTTGTTTTGTCAAAGCAAAAGTGTCTTTTAAATTGCATGCTGGTAAGATCTCATCAAACCCTTTGGGATAATAAAGATCTGTGGTGACAATTTTATGCACAAAAGTGTTGAAGACATTTGCTAATCTTGTAAACATCCTGTCACTAGTTTCTTATTATTTGAGCACAGCGGATGACAGCAAGGATGAAAGAAAAGAGAAAAATAGAAAAACAGGCATCTGAAATTGAGTTAATTCATTCTCTGTTAAAAAAAAAAGTTGTTTCCCCTTTTTTAAAATAAAGTCACATAAATTAAGAAACTATCAGCAGTTCAAAACATTTAGAATGCACCATCTTTTAAATGGCATTTTATGGTTATTATGTGAAGTACTTTATGCCCCACATATCTGTGGCCTCCTAAAGAGTGAGTACATGAAGATATACACAGCCTTTTCAAATTTCTCTGCTCTTTTTTTACCTGTGGCCAGATTAACACATTGTTTGTAGTTTTATCTTAAAGTCTGTACAACAATTTGTAGATGCTAAAACAGCACAAAGCAGATTATAATAGAATCCCCTTAAAATAAATCTAGAGTAAACAACTGATGTCACAATTCTTCCACTTAGATGTTTAGATGTCAGAAGAAATCTAATTTTTAAATAGAGTCCAACTGCACGTAATTTAATCTTAGTACAAATTGAACTGTTTAGTGAAGTCTTAGAGGCCTTGGAGGTTTGTTAATGAACATCAGTGAATAAACATGACAAACACAAAAGAACACAGATAGTTCAGGGATGGTTAATGGCCTGTACTCGCAGAGCAAATTACGAAGTTCAAGGGATCCAAAGCGCTTTACACTACAATCAGTCACTCACCTATTCATTCACACTTTTATACGCTGATGGTGGCAAGCTACATTGTAGTTACAGCTGCTGTGGGGCAGACTGACAAAAACCACTGGGCCCTCTGACTACCACCAACATGATGTTTTGGAGAATTTTAGAGCACGGTTATATTATAAAGATTATACTACGGGTGAATTTTTCTGCCATATTTCGAGAGCACACATTTTCTGTCTGAAAGCAGGATTTTATGTATTTTGTTCTTAAAACCTTTAATACTTGTGCTTACATTTTCAGTTTGAAAGCAGGACTTCATGTCTTTCTTCTTAAAACTTGTAATGCTTGTACTCAAAACATCTGCTCTTTTTCAAATATTCACTGAATATTCTCAAATATTTCTCCTTGCATTCAAAACTTGTGTCTGCTCGGATCAAATCTCCACTTACAAACCTCTCTGCTTGCTTGCAAAACATTTTCTGCTCGCGCTTGAAACAGAGAAGTACCATCGCATGGCAACCACGCAGGCAACAGAATGCAACTGTTATAGTTCATTAGCTACTTATTCTAAGTTGCTTTATGCAAAATATGTTCACCTGATTGTGACAAGTATGCAGATTCAAAGAAACAGAGTAAAATGTAAACTAGTCTCTTTAACATAGAACTGAAGGTTTGGGTTCTCATCAAACAGTGTTTTCCTGTCCTTATCGTTAAGAAAAAAGAAACTAATTAAATGATAAGCACAGATGGGGACAGTAGGTGTTGATACTATGCTTTTCAGTATAAAAATTAGCCCAATTCACAGCTGGAGCCTCTAGAAAATGTTGCCTTGTTCTTTAATTAAAAAAAAAGGCAAGGTAATAATTAGTTACAGCGCAAGGTCAATTAGGTTTTTATTCTGCTTTTCAATTAGGGACACTCCTTTTAATTAATTAAGGAGTTTCTATTAGTTAAACACTCACTCTACTAGTACATGATTTTTTTTTATGAAGCAAGTAATGAATAAATAGCTGAAATCTCTGATGGGCTCTTCTGCATTTTGTGTTTCAGTTCTTATAGGCAGAGGAAGAAAATACTGGTTTATAAGATAACATTCTAGGCTGATAAACTTTTTTGTCAATTGAAACTTCTAAAGTGTTTAGATCCTAACGAATTGAAATTGAGATTTTCTACTTTTCAAAGGAAAAAAAGCTTAGAATGCTGACTGGTCTAGCCAGGAGTCTAGTCTAGTGATATTAGCAATCAATTTGAAAAGATACTGAGATAACATTGTTATTTTTTTGTATACCTTAACAATCTCCCCATGCATATCTATGGAAGTTCAGAAAATAAACAGAATAGTCAGTGCACAGACTATTCTGTGCGCTGAAGCGCCCACCAGCCACAGTTTGGCACTGGTTGATAATCCCTAAACACTTTGTTGTCAATAAAAAAAGTAAAACATGAGACCATAAGACCTTCTTCTCCCTTCCTTTGAAGTAAAGCAAATCCATCATGATTTAAAGGTTAAGTAGGGAGAACATTTACACCTGGAGGCTAGACAGTCTCCCTGAACCAGAGTGTAATTTATTTTTCTCTACAACACAGTACTTAAGGACTGTGATATATTTAAAGTTTTTTGGCCATGAGATACAAAGTTGCTATTAACTTCAGGCAGTTAAAAGTATGCTCCTGATCACATTCTTTCATCATAATTTAAGTATAGCACTTACCATTCCAGAAATAGCAAAAACTGAAATGAACCAAACACATTTTAATAATTAAACAGAACAAAAGTAGTATTTTCTGTAATTGTATGTAGGCTTTTATAATTGTATCCAATTCATAAGAATTACATATGCATCAAAATATGAAAGGGCTACATAAATTAGAAAAACTTAACCAAGTCTTATGTGGCACGCTTTGCTTTTAAAATCTGAATGAACACCTCTTTTCACTATCTTATATGGGCACTAACACTAACACTAGAGTCAGAGTGATACAATGAAAATCAAATTAAGACAGTCCTGGGCCTCCCAGGTCTATTACCAGCTTGAGGTCTAAGTAAGAGAAAAGCCAGGATATAGAGGAGCCAACCCCAATGAGGCATACAGGGAGAGAGAGAGCATTGCTGTGAGAGCAGGTAGATCTGCATTGCTGCCAGAGTGCATGTCAAATGCCAGTGCACTCCATAGGAATACAATAACGAGGGCCGCGCACAGAGGGAATGCCAAATGAGATATCAAACACAGAGGAGAACCTAGAAACACAGAACGGAGCCGTTTAATAAGACATGGTTAGAAAGGCTGCCTGCATGTACTTCAACTACTTCATTGATCTGGAGTGTGACACAGAACATAATATCTGGCTAATTCGTTATGTTATGTATTTTTGAAAATCAGGAATACAATTGTCACTCTGCAGAGGAGCATTTCTCATTCAGAAGCGATATACGACCCTGTTGCTCCACTGAACCTGTTTAAAAAAACATCCTCCAATTTTATTTCACTAGTAAATTATATTTATTCATTCATTTTTAAAACATACAGAAACACATATTGAGGTGCATGCTTTTGTTAAAGTGCTTGCTTTCATGTGATATACTTAATAGATTACACACACACTCATACATTTCAAACATTTAATTCTATCAAGAGCTACGGCTATGATCTAAAGTGGGCTACAAAATCATCGGGATGATTGTTAACTTGTCAAGCCCAATCACTGAGACTCTTCACAAGGAGGGTAAGCTGCAAAAACTCATTGCTAAAGTAGCTGGCTTTTCACAGAGGATTGCTGTATCATCACAAATGTGAACAAGCTACAGGTACAAGTACAGCCTTGAGAGGTTTATGAAGCAAAGCCAATTCAAAAATTTAGAAGAGACAAATAAGCCATGACTGTGGCTGGAGCCAGTGCTTCAAGAGCTGACATCAGGAACACATTATGACTTCACGCCTGCCCACACTACCAAAAAAATACTAATATCCAGCTTATAACATTTAAGGCAGTTCTACAGCTAATATTAAGACAGAAATATAAAAAATAGAGTAGTTTTGTATAGTCAGAGAAGGCACAGAATGTTTTTTTTGTACATTGGACTTCTGTCTTTTTAACAAGCTCCTGCTATTTCCGACACGCCACCTTTGGCAAGTCTATTATGTCATTTACAACTGTGAATTTTTTTTCTCCCTTTCACTTGGATTATCTCCAGTAGATTTTTTTTTTTTTTTTTTTTACCAGGCCAATCAGTTGACAGAAGGATAAGTTGTGAACAATTGAGTCAATTTTCTGCGCTGATTTAGAATTGTGGTCTACCTGTAGTTTCAGCAAAGGCAGTGGAGGAAGTGAGCGAAGCTGTTCAGTCCATGTTGGCCACACTTCAAAATATTGAATTAACATTAAGAGCCACCTCGTTCATGGAGGTGGTTGTTTACATTGCAGGCAATTTCCGGTAAGCTTTATAACATTGAACTGGTGCATTACATGTGTAATGGGCAAACGTTAGCTGTTTTTTTGCACAATCAGAAAACAACTCACCCAAATAGTAGGGCAAGTGTATGCCTTTCTATAAATTAGGCAAATGTGTTTAACTTAAAAAAGAAAAAAAAAAGTTTTGGACCACAATGACTTATAGATTACTTTTCTGTAAATAGATCACTTAGTTTGTTTCATCAAAATAATATGTTCATGCTGAGCACGTAAAAATCACACATTATTTAATTTTAAAAACAAGCAAGTAATTGTTGTCTATAACTATGAGTACTTTCAACCTTACAATTTGTATAGTATGGCAAAAAGTTTTGATGCTGCCGGTTAAAACTTAAAGTTTTCTTTAAGTAACAGATGTTCAGAGCATCATTTATTTTTCCATGCTGCTGAAATTTTCAGCATTATTCCCACCAAATATAAACTCGATACGTTCAACTATAGCTTGAGTTAGTTAATGTATACCTCCAACAACTTTCAAATGTAAGAATCTTTAGAAAAATATGGGTGGGTGGATGGGTGGATGGATGGATGGATGGATGGATGATCCAACTGCTTACTGTGGGTGTTTTATGTGAATCAGAGTTTGTGCTTGTTAGGAGAGCAATGTCTTAGAACATGAGAACACATGCTGGGCAAAGGATGTATTTTGCATGCTAATTTAATACCAAAGTCAACAAGTCCCAGGTGTCAAATCTCTGAACAAGGATTCATAACTTTTAAAAGCAACAACAGAAAGAACAAAGAGGACACTCCAGTAATAAGAGAGCCAACTGGTATCACATATGTGCTTCTATTCTGATAATCACACAAAAATAATTGTCTGTCTAAATGTTGTGATTATCCCAAATTTAGAAAGAATTCAGTCTAGTGAATACTTGAACTGAACTCGTTGCTATTATCTTTAACAACAGCTTCCTGTACAAAACAATGCAGCCAAGTAAAGGGCTCTATGATATCCTGTCAACCCAAGTAGAACAATGACTACAGCTGACCTTAACTAAGATGATGTGGGCACAGGGTTATCAGAGGTTCCCAGATAAAGTATGGCCTTTTCATTATAATTCTTTTTGGGGTTTAAAGGTAGCTAGCAATCAGGTGCACTCAGAGAATATAATGCTATTTTAGTCCTTCACAGACAGGATTTATACTACCTCATCAAATAGCATATAAAAGTAGTGTGATTGAAATTAACTGTGTTGAACACTGGCTTAGCATGCCTGCAGTCCACAGTTGAACTGTGGCTCTCTCTCAAACAGCAACAGGGAGCGGTTGGGTGCTTTAGTGGCTAGCTACTAACCAGTGAGACATTATGTGGAGACAGATTGATGTGGGAGGGCAACTGGTAGCCCTGGCGCCAGAGTTTCAACAATGGATACGTGATGTGGGTGAACTTGCCCTCTTATACTTAAACACATGCAACCAGAAGTGCAAACATTCCTCTGTGCTGCCTTAGCAGGAGAGAAGCCAGTGGCTACTTTTATAGTTCGCTTGCCACCAATTCTCCACTTTCTTTCTCTTCAGATCTTTGGTGTGCTTTTGTCTAGCATACAGTGGTAAAATAAAAAAAATATTTTTTTAAACATCAGGGTATGAAAGTGACACAGAAAGAAAGTATTGCAAGCAGGTTGAAGAAGATGTTTCTTGACAAAAAACTCCCAGTCCTTTCTCCATGGATATTCAGAACTGGTGTTCAGACCGGCACTCCCATTATGAATTTGGTGACACCACCTGAATCAGTGCTTTTCAGATAGAACACTGTTTCCTTCCCTTTAATGCCCATATTAACCACCGTAGCCTGGAGGTAAAAGTGGCAAGCTTGCAAAGCAAAGAATACCATCCCAGCTGTCATGTATGGGAGCAACAGCAGATTGTTCTGGAGTATTTTTCATGCAGGAGATATTTGCGCCTCTGGATTCAAACTGTATCACCATTCAGAAAATGATGTTACCAATCATTTATGCAAAATCTAGTTTTAGTACTTGCATTTGGTCTTTGTGTTAACCATCCTCTATTTTCATAATCTCAAACCATTAAAGGAATCAATCACTTTTAACATATTGGTGACAAAAGCATCTCTAGAGATGTGATTTTTTTTCTCTATGTAATGTATTTTGTAAATTATCTTAATGATGTACAGTATGTGTTATTAATGTATAACAACAGCATATATATAACAACAGGGACTTGTGACCAAATATTGACTGGCTGATGCCCTTTCAGTAGTGACGGGCAAGGTAGCAAGACCTACAGATCACACCAAAAGGTATGGACAGACACTGTTTAACGACTGTGTGAATAAGCTCGGGCTTATTCACACATTCACTAAGGAGATAGACAAGGACCAATATTTAATGCGGAAAGTTAAAGCAGGAAAGCATGATAAGAAGAATAAGTGCATAGCTTGTATATCCGGAAGCTGTATCGTTTGAGGAGCTGGAGGAAGGAAATGAAAAGAAACCAAGAAGAATAAAAACACAAGGAAATAAAAAGACAGAAATGATTAAATAAGTTATACCCCTTTTGCTGTTGTCAAATTTATGACTGCAGAATCTGACAGAGAGAGGAAAAAATAACAAATGTGTTTCAGGAAAATCTAAAACATAACAGAAGGACTAAATGATGAGAGACCAAGCAGGGAGAAGCGGGAAGGATAACGAACCAAATCGCAGAGTTCATCTCCCAGTTTAAAACCAATCCAAACATTTCCAACTGTTAATCTATCATCAAATGTTCTTGCATCTCTGCTGCCAGGCTGGAATGTGAGTAGCCCTGGAAGAAAAAAAAACAGCCTGATAGCTGAAAGTCAGATTTAGATAAAGTGCCCACTTTCACAACTGGTCCTGTGGGGGATACCAGTGGTAATCATTAACTGATCTGCTCTGTGGGAATCATGCTGAAGCTGAAAGCAATGTTTTTGTTTTACCTGTGATGTCAATGTATTAGAATTTTCTATAGAGGTAAGTATAAGAAAATACTTTTTTCACTCTTTTCATGCTAAATGTAGAATGTAAGACAGTTCTGAAAGACAATTCTGATTGGCGTGAACAGCATAAAATTGGATCATATTCTATTTCACTGTGTGTTTGCCTGTGTATTTGTTGTGAGAGACTTAGATAGTTTGCATGGATGTGAGGCTTCATGTTCAGCTATGCAGAATATGGAACCGGTAATCAAACAGGCAATACAACTCACCAACACTGTCACACATTTGAGTGGACTTTAGTCTGCAGCTCCCATCAAGGATTTGGTATGCAAATAAGTGTAGCAGCATGGGAATATGGTTAGCTATTTATGAAGGACACCAACTTAGGAAGTTGTGGGTTTAGCAAATACCACATAGTTACCCAGCCTGAAGAGACTTTTAATGACTCATAGCAGATTCATGCTAAAATTAAGTGACAGTATTAAACTCTGTGATAGTCTTTACTCGTAGTTAATGAAAGCAGCTTGACATGTTTATGATGGGTATATTGTACACCACTTTGAACAAATGCTTCTCTTCAGGTTCCTTTAAGGTGAAATAAGTCAAAACAAACTCAGATTCCTGCAGGTACAGCCCTAGAATCACCAAAATATGAAGGAAATTGACCTTGCTGAGTCGTTAAGCTCAAATGCCTTAAGACGTGTCAAAATGTGTTAGTTATTTTTACATTAATATAATTTACAGATTTAGAAATCCTGAAATCTGCCTCTGATTGGTTGATTGGTGCCTTGCGTTGACTCCTCCAATGTAAAAGTGTCCTGCTGAGCTGAGTTTGTATTCAGAGCTTAGAAGATCAATGAATCTATCAGATTTGGTTGCATTAAATTAGCATTTTGTTTGGACCTTGTCCTATATTATGTTAATCTGTTTTTGTTGTTTCAGTAATGCAAGTGGGTTTTTCCTTTTACAAATTGGACATTTTTTGAGCCCTACTAAAAAGACCCCTGCCTTAAATCATTAGTTGTCAAAGCCATATGACATATTCCCATGGCAGCCAAATTTAAGGCACTGATGTCCTGAAATTTACAAAACAGGAAATCAAGAGCATCCACAAGAAACCAAAGTGAATTGAATTTTTGATTATGACAGTTTTTTTTTTTTTTATTTAAACTTATGCTCTGCATGCATATTTCTCACCATTGTATAGTTTGTGTTTGCAAATCCACCCCTGTAGTGTTCTTGTCAAGGGTGTACCAACTCTGACTGAACACCGAGTTAAACCACAGCAAATGTTGAGAGTGAGATGTGAAGTAAGGTTGACCATTTACTGTTGACTTCCTTTTTTATATGCTGCAGTGAAAACTGCAGACAGAATGAACACAAAATAATATAAAACTTAGTTCTGTGTCTGAGCAAACCTTACAGTACATTAATTTAACATAATTATGAGCTCTGCAGTTAACTGAAATGTGTCATAAGCAGTCAGATGGAAACACCAGTCACAATAATTAAATGTTAGTATTTTAACAAAATAATGCCAGTCTCATCTTAAGCAGCAAGTATCTTATCATAAAACATAACTTACAGCATTGCCTCAACTGAGTTTCTTAGTGGGTGGCAAAAGATTAAATACTGAAGCCAGAATAACATTCAGCCATGCTTGCTGTAGCTTACAGCAAAAACAGGAAATTACCGAACAGGAAGTTTGTCGCTGACACACAATGGTTCTTCAAAATAAAAGCCTTCACATTTATTGCAGCTATAAATAACTTAAAATGCCATCAAACCTTACAATATCCATAAAATATTAAAGAAAATGCTGTAAAAGCAGCGCAGCCCCTGCTACAAAAAAAATGAGGACCAGGAAAATGTCGTCACTGCCCAAAAGAAAGACATCCCTTTGTTGATGTACCATGATCGAGAACACACACATAAAACACATAAAAACATCCTCTTGCTGGTTCTCTTTCTGTCATTAACATTTGCTGATTATCCCTGTATCATCAGAGTTCAATGTTTTCCTACAAGGTAGATCATACCGACAACCATAGGCTTGAAGATAATGGAAATGGAGGGTACTCATCATCAGCCATGAAACAGATTGTGATTACAGCCATTATTAAGCATGATGACTCAGAATAATTAATAATTTAACTAATCATGCAGATCAGTCGAGGGGAATTTTGATTGTTATGAAATATAATTTGGGTTTCTTCTGTAAGTACCGTCAACTTTTAACTTTGACAAATTTCATGTATCTCTTTTTTACTTCTGAAATGATTAAAAATAGGGTTTTAATCAGCATGTTTTTGTTTCTCCAACTTAAAAATCTCTTTTTTTATGTACCCACCTCTTAAAAGAAATATGTGTGTAAGCGTCATGGTCCTCCACTCACAGAATGCAAGGCAACCAGAGCCAAATGAGATGCTTCCTCATTAGCCTCATTATGCTGAACCCTTGTTTTGTTAATTGACATAAAAACAAACACTGGCTGATGAAAAAGAAGTGCGTAGTAAACTGTTGTCCTTGCTCCCTGTGCTGTGTGGCTGTTTACGTGTGCATCTATTGAATGACGCTTGATCACTCTTACAAAGCATGCCTTAGTCAGTTTCTTTTTGTATTTTATAACCATAAAAATGAGAAACTGAGATTGATTTGTTAATGCTTACATTTGTAACTACTGCACACTCAGCTGTGGATCATAAAATGATGCCTTCCAAACGATACTTTGCTGAAATATGTCTGGGATGACATATGTCCAGGGGAGTTAAAGGGCAAACAGAACAATTTCATAGGCAGAAAAAATTAATACAGAAAAAAATAAGAAGATGCATAGTTCAGGCACAAGCAAAAATATAGTTTGCATATTACAGGTAAGTGCATCAAATCGTGTCTTCTTCCTTTTCTATCCCCTTGGGGGACCCATGTTCCGATCTGACTGTAAGAAAGACAAGCATGTCTACTGGTAACCAGGGAGACCCCATAACATGCAGTAAACAGATTTTTTTCCCCAGACAATTTCACACAAAAAGTAAAATGTTTTTATATATCAGTCTTACAAAAAAAAGGTGTAATAAGACATTATATACCTGTTATAAGCAGGTATGTAGGTATGGCAGTCAAACTCATAGGAAAATGCCTTCAAAAAAGCTGTTATAAATCTTATTACGTGTCTATGAATAGGCACTATATATTTTGTATGCATAACACATTCAACACATACATTCATATTCAATAAATTAAAAGTGCTGAAAAGTTCATATCTTAGTAGCTAAATTCACCAAATTAAATTTAGTCTATAATTAATTAACCTGAATAATTAGCCCATAAGTAATCTATATAATAATGCATTATATACATTAATTAGTGAAAGGAAATTGTTTTCAAGACTTTATTCCTATTATAATAATTTTCCCTACAGCTAATAAAACATTCCATTAAGACAAGAATATTACATTAGACCAATGACAAAATCCTTTTTTAAACAGAAATATAGGCTTCAAAAAAGTTTGTTTAATACCTGCTTAAAGGTTGGTATTTTGAAAAGGTACTTAATATCTGACAAATGAGTCTAACCAAAAAGCATACTCTAATTTATTGAATATGACTGTAAAACCCAGTGTATTACAAGCTTGCCATGCCACCAGCTGTGCTTGGTCAAACTTGCAGTAGTGACATTATGGTCAGTACATGATCACATAGGGAATTTGAGATCAGGTATCTCTTTTTAACCAGAACTCCATTACTACACTCTAACAAACTCATCAAATGTAAACTACTTCATCTTGGTCCACAACATATAATCCCCAAATTTGGGGTTGTATGTGATTTTTTTTTTGTTTTTGTTCTAATGATATAAATATGCCTGCAGTGCATACTAATTACATTGTAATAAATAATTTTAGTTATGTGACCTGTCAAAATGTTCACAGAACACCTGAAGAAATGATGTGACACCATGCAGAATAATATTTTGCAGCACAAAGTGTGTCAATGTAGCGTATTGTGAAAAGAAAAAAAAAATCATACAAAAGAAAATGTTGTAGTCATTTTGGGTCTTATTGTTTCTGACCCTTTGCTGTTCCATCAGTTGCCTTCACAGAAACCTCCATATATCTTTGCTAGTCTAGTATCCAAACTTAGTTCCTACCAAGCCGATCCAGCAGTATGCATAATTGCATATTGTCTTAGTTTCAAGCTAACACGAAACTAAATCAAACTTCTAAGAAAAATCTTCCAGCAATCTCATCAGCAAGACACACACAAGGAGGAACAAAGGCACAAGCTGGAATGGATGACCTCACTACGACTCCCAGCAGCAGTGTTTGATTTGTTGCGATGGTGACAAATACCCAGTAAAAGAGCCCGGGAAAGAAATTAAATTTTTGTGGAAAATGTTTAATCTCTTTCACACATGGTGCCAAACGGCACTGGGCAGAGAGGCAAAGGCACACATGCATTCATGCACAGGGCTAATGTTCAGAAATTGGTGTGAAGACAAATGACAATATCTGCAGAGCAACCAGAGATCGAACTGGGAATGATTTTACACTCTCAGCTGGGGTTACCTGGGTAGAAAGGTTAACTTCATGTAACAGGAGAGAGAAGATGTGATTGCAGAGTGTTGTTACCCCAGCTCAACTTTGAATGACATTTCCTAAGCCTCACCAGAAAATTCAAACAAAGCAACCCCTGAGGTATGTCACTCAGCACATGCACAAACAGAGACAGATATGCAAACATGGGGACCATACAAAAATACAATAGGAATGTTCATAGGAGAGAATGTTTAAAGAGAACTTTTTATCAGAAATCTTTACTAAAATAATTCCCAGGGACAGTAATATCATATGCTACAAGGAGATATTTCAGAGCAATTCTTCATCGAGTTATCTGTAGTTCTCGGGTGATGCCATTTGCAGTGTGTTGGATAGAAAGTTGTAACATGCCTCTAAGGAATGAAATGAAATATGAACACAACACAAAGAGCAAAAGTAATAAATGGCATGCTATCACCTTAAGGTGATGAGTTTATTTTCTGACTTTTATTAGTTTTAGGATCTTTTGTAAAATGCATTTTTTTAGCTTTTCCATATTTACGTATAATTACGTATCTTGCAACTACACAACAAAATATGCCAGATTCTCCAAGACCAGCACTATTTTCAACTTGCTTTTAAAATGCGTAAACAAGTTGACAATACAGCATGCAAAATCCAGTTTTTATTGTTTTATTTTATTTACAACAGACCGTGGATAGATTCAAACAGACAGGCTACTTGCAGATGTCAATATACAGAAATCAGAAAAAGTAACTCATCTTCTTTTCACTACAGTACCCACCAGAACTGCATATAAAGCAATCACCAAGGGATAAACATCATCAACCCTTTCCAAGTATGTAGTTAACTGGTTGTAATCACTACAGAGAAATACACAACAGGTGTTACTTTTCTACCTGTTGTGTTACTTTTCTGATGGTGTAAGTTTGGGGATTTCTTTGCATTTTTTTACTTTAGTCGTGTCTCTTTCACTAAATATTTTAAAAGGGTGACTCATTCTACTACATTTTAAAAAATTTAGAAAGGTGCATTTGGATAATCCTCACCTCATTTGAAAGACAACTTTTCACTTGCTGCTATTAAATTATTAAAAAAAACTTTCCATCTTACAGTGATGTATGATTGGATTGAGTTTAATATAAATTGGATGGATTTAATTCTCTATAACTTTAAATTTATTGGACCAATTTGTCTTTTAAAGGCCCTTAAGATCTGTTATAACTTTATGACAAATAAATTGATTTAGCTGCACTGAGATGACTGACTTTAAAACCCCTTTCTGAATGAAACACCTTGCTGATGCAATGAATTTGAACCAAGTGTATAAACCACAACATATACTGTCAAACCATAGACATGCATATGTAAAAAGATATCACACATATCCCCATTCAAATGACATCATGCAGAGATATTTAAAAGAGCAAACTATTATGGCAGCTTTGCTAATCCTGCCAAGATTCACTTGCATCCATGGGGAGATGAAAAGCTGTAAACAATCCCAGCAGGTCCTTTTATATTGACTGTTAAACCTCTACACCTGTAAGTATAACTGCTTATATGGCTGTCAAGTATTCACAGTATGTGGTTTTATGCACAAATTTTCATCTCCACCGCGGTAATGTAAACACAACTGTGACTTTATCTGCACTTGCCTGATCATTTATTTCCCGTGGTTGTCTGTGAATAAGCTCCTGTCTGAATTTTGTTTCTGGTGAATAAGCTCATTAAAAGCCAATGGTCCTGACACTTCAGCTCATCAAAGAGTAGCAATTACGTTTCACAATACAATGCCTCTTCTCGTGTACATTGACAAGTAGTTCTGTCTCATATTTTCTGCAGCAAAGATCTTCAGACTATAGAGCTGCACTGATTAGCCTAACAGGGCCCTGATTACCCTGACAAAACTTAAATAATCGAATGGAGCAGTTATTAAAAGCTGATTTTCTGTGATCCTTAAGACAATTAGTACAAGAAAGATGCTATGATAGCTTAATTTCTTCACAAGTGATGGACATTTCCATACATACAGAGGTTGAAAACACATAACATTTTACAATGGAAGACCAAAACTGAGGCATCATTTCTCAAGGTCTATCGTCCTCGCTTTCAGAAGGAAGAGATGAGGCTAAGAGGAAGACTGCATCTCAGTCCTTGCTGCAGCGCTTTTACTAGGTCGCTATGGCAACTTCAGGTTCCTGCCAAAAACACTTCCAGTGCTATGAACCTGCCATTCCTCCCCTCTCCGTTTCCTCTGTTGTCCTGCCCTGTCGGTTAGTTTTGCTTTAACCTACTGTTCTTACCTCTTAGTGGGTCACCTAGCTGTCAAAAACTGAGAAAGGCGTCTTTTATTTACATTAAAATCCTGGTGACATCCAAAGGGGTTAAGCAATAATAATTCACTCATGCGTATTTATCTCAGAAAGTAAAATATTTAGGTACAGCTGAAAATATGTGTTAATTTCCATGGTATAAAAATACACAAAAATTTTAATCAAATTATTTCTAGAAAGCCAGCATAATGAGTGAGAATTTGTTTAGTTTTATTATTTTATTCAAATTCAGAAGTTTGCGTCTATCTACTTAGTATAAGTGGATCTTAATGACTGGGATAAAATGCTTTGATTGCTCATACTTTAACTTGTAACATGTTAACTTTAACTTGACTTTCGGTTGGTGCCTCAATATTTTTGCAAAATGTTCTTTCCTCAGCAAGCTCAAGGAAATTTCCTTTTTCCAGCCTGAGACTGGCCTTTGCTTAAAACTTCGTCCCTGATGTTCCTGATAAATGTCCAGAGAGGAATCAATTGACTTCCATCCCTTTAATCTGAAAAGAATAACATGTTTTTGAAACTTTAACAATACCTCGACATAATTGTCTGAACAGAAGAATGTGGCATACACAGGTGCCTGGAAATCATAGCCAAAGATAACCCAAACATATGGAAGTCCATTATTCCCTTCATGATATTCTATCTTATTTCTTCAGATCGTTCAATTATGTCAAATAAGTAGCAGTGTTTTTGAGCACTTACCCTAAAATGCATCTACCAGTGAGCCTCTATATATTTGTGCTGTGAATGAACCTTTCAGAAGATCACAAAGTCATTATGTCATCATCTTGGTTTTCCTAAACTGTTTAAAGCATTCAAAAAAAATTCTGGTTTTGAAGAAAGAAAGAAAAAAAAACTTAGTCTTTCTCGCATTTAGCAGGTAGAAAAAAATGGTATTCTTAACTGACCAAAAATAGGAAGAGTCTGATTTAATATCAGACCGTGAAAAGAAGCCATGTGTCTTTTTATGAAGTGTGTGCAAATATCTAATTTCAACTCTGAATGTTAACATTTTGGCTAGGAAAAGTGATTTAACCTGTTCCTAAATTCTCTCAATTCCTCACAAAATATGGATTTTAAAAGGTCATCAATGAAAAAATGCAGCAGTAATTTTTCTGTGATTAAATTAATATTATTTTTTATAATATTCTCAACAACTTATATTGCACATGATCATAAAGACTGTTAGTGAATCACAGCATGACCTTTTTTCTTCCATTAGCTCATGCAACCACTGGCGATGTGTGTATGTTCTTTCAGGAGTTTAATTACCTGTGTTAATAGACATAATTATGTCAGATGTTTGGGGAGTAGAGCTCCCGTCAAAATGTGATTGTTAAGATGATTCCCCTCACTGGTTTTCCAGGGTGAAAGCTTCTTGAAGGTTTCAGCACCAACAGGGAAATTAAAGTCTCAGTCCAAAAGCCTCAGCCTCAAACCAAATGACTTCAAAATCACTGTTTGAGGGCAAGGTGCAATTATTTCGTACTACAGCAATAATCGGGTCATTGGAACTACGGGTGGGAAGAATATTTTTTATATGTGGCTGAAACTCTAAAAGCAAAATACTAAAATCTAGGTTTAATGTCTGTTATCAAACAATCAGTTACCAGTTCGGAATGCAACTAAACTTAGTAAATAGTGTTTTAGTTTTATTTTTCTTTTTTTTTTTTGCACACAATAATCTGCACACAGTTTCAATATGGGAGCATGATTCCTGACCAGAAATTAAATGAAATATTTTATTTTTAGGTTTAAAGCAACAAGTTTCTCTATCCTGCTCACAAATACATCAGCAAGTATAATCAGTGTGACATGAGTAGAAAAGTTCTTACAGCAGAAAGTTTAGTGGTCACTCTGCTGTGACCTCAATGTCCATTGCTGTCACTTCGCAACAAATGCTGCCCAGGACATTCAGAGGGCAGAATCAGAGTGAGCCACATATTAAAAAGACACAGGAAGTGCTGACCTACCTACCCACCGAAACTTTTTCAAGTAACATCTGCTCTGGAAGCAAAATGTACACTGACGTCAGTAGGAAGACAGACTGGGCAAACGCACGAAGTGTCTTATTTATATACACTCACTTTCAACAGATACCATAACTGCAGGTGTTGCATAAACATGTACAAACAGTCTGGCTTGAATCTTGATGTATAACCTTTAGCTCAGGGGAAAATATCTTGCTAATGAGGTCTAAAAAAAGACACCTTGGTAACTTCCTAGTTTTCTATTGTGTTTAGCAGAGCAACTTCTTAAGGATGAGCCCACTCTCCCTTCCCCCACCCGTCCTTTCTAATGACTTTATTATCTCCACTTCTGTGGCTTACACAGACACAAAGAATCCTTCCAAAGTGTACTGAACTAATCACTCCTGCAATCAACCTTTCTAGTTTGTCTGTGTTAAGGGAAGAAAAGAGTGATCTAATGCCTCTGAGGGGATTTTCTGGACCTCTGCCTTGCAATAAGGGCGGAGGCTGTGAAATCTCTGTCTACTTGTGTGTGTCTGGTGGCCACTTCTGGCAAAGCCGAGACAGTTAATGAGGACACAACTTAGGCCCAGATCCGATAAAGAGAAATACATCTGAGAGATGGGACAGAGACATTTTAATCAGGATTGTGCAGCTGCATTTGCTTTTGGTGAACACAAACGGATCAAGCTGCAGAATGGCTAATGGACAGTGGACTTCGAGGAATCTCCATGACACAAAATGCACATTTGCGGCAAAATTTTTGAAGACAATTAGAAATATTACTTAACTAATCCCACAAAATATCCTGATAGCATCACTCACTGATTTCATGATTAGCTCAGGGGAAACTGTTAATGAGGACAGGACATTTGTATTAATTAGTTTTAATTAGATATGAATAATAAAAGCTTAATGGATCCTTTTAGTCACCACCACTTTACATTCAAAATAGTCATACATGAGAATACTAGTGCCTTTAAAACTGAAACTCAAACATGGATTCATTGAAACATTGAAACTTTGAAGGTGTGAAAATATTGAGAAGAAAGTTTTAGAACACAAAAGAAAGATCAGCAATTACTAAGACCATTTCAAGAAATATTTGATTGGTGGTGAAGGTTCTACAGATTTCCAGAATTTAGAGAATGGACAATTTGTGTTCCTTTGTGATATTATTGAACTAGTTTTACTATTGTGGTCCTGCCTCAAGTAATGGCTGCAATAAATGTATTGATTTTGCCTATGGAGTAGCATTTGGGTTGAGTCTCCCACACACTCGGGTGTACTGTGTGTGCTCTGAGGGTCATGGACTCCGTGCACAAATTACTTTCTCTCACAATCTGAATGGATACTAGCAAGCTAGATGAGGTAGTTGGGTACCTAGTCCCATTTCTTCTTTACCAGTACAACCTGTACACGCCTCATGCGACACAAAATGGCTGTCTGACTGCCGAACAAAATGCAGACAGCATCAAGTCCACTTTGAATATGCATGGACTTCTGCAGACTAAACCAGAGTAGAAACTTTGTATAAACAAATAACATGATTCAAAACTATTTAAAGCAGCCCATTTTAACTGGATGATTATTTAACATCCTGTCAGTGTACACTGCAGGAATTACAGTAATTGATAATTTAATTCCTGTAGTGAATTACAGAATCACTACTGTAATAGTGATACTACAGTATCACTATTACTACTGTACCACTATGTGATTTTTTATTGTTTATTATAACAATAAAAAAAAATCACAATGTCGTGAATAAAACATGATAGAAATGCATTATGATTAAAGTCATTCATATAAAACACAAGAGAAGCAAGAGAAAGGTGAATTTTGGTCACAATTTGACACCTTGTGTTTATATATAAGCCCCCATCCAAATAACTGGAGGGCAAGAAGAGCAGTAATGAGTGTCTGTTTTCTTTGTGTTTTGCCCAACAGCTGAGTCGTGATCAGAGTGAGTGTGTTACTGAGGCACAGAGCAGAGAAAAGGAATTGCACTGACGAGACACATTTTTCAAACTCTACACACAGACCAAGACTTCAAAGACAAAACCTCAGAACTCGGCTTCAGCACTGTTAATTAAGAAAGGTCGTTTTACATGAATGAAGCCGAATAATTCAATTAGAAGGGGACTACTTTCAACAAAATTCCCTCTACCTTTTGTTTTTTTTTTCCCTCCATTTGTAACAGTTAAGCATTAATAATGTTGATATAGTGCATGTAACACCTATACTGTTTTGAATATGTTGTTATCTGTAATTGCCTGCATTGCTTTCATTTGAGCACACATTTGTACACAACTGCTGCAGATCTGTCTTTCTGTTATTCTGTGCATTTCTGTAGGTAGCTGCTGCTTATTCAATCCATTTAACAGATCTGATGAATGTGTCTGTACTGCAAACTGACTTTCCCATTTCTATGGGTAAAGCCCGAGGAGCAGAAGCTGGGGAATTAAGATAGACCATGTGTAACATCTGTGCTGCATGTAAGATGGAGCCCCTCAATCAAAGTCTGTTTCCTACTTTATATCTGAACCCAGCCACATGGAAGAAGTGAGTCCTTTCTGCATGTAAACAACAGGTTAGAAATGCTTCGGAGCCCTCCATCAGGACCCACATAGACTGCAGTTTCAGCTTTCACTGATTGCAGAAAAGCCTTTTAATTGAGTTTTCCACCATTAACTGCTATAGGTGTACCTACAAGCGCCAAGCAGATGGATAAAAAAAAAAAAATCATATAAAAACAACAGGAGTAAAGCAGCTAGAGATTTGTGGGCATACAGTAAAGATTTCCCAAAGCATCAATCCTAAAGAACACTGGACCCACAATTAATTAATTAGATAAAGTTCCTCAAACTATTTCATCACCTAAAATCACTTCACAGTAAAATCAAAGAATTAAGCAGCTACAAAACAAAAAAAACAAAAAAAAAAACAAAGTCAACATACAAACAAATAATGTAATGGTGCAAACAAAGTTTTAGTTCAAGTTGCAGGGTTGTCTTGGTGACTGACTGGAAAGATTGATCCTCACACAATGTGCAGTGAGTGGGCGGGACCATCAGCAACTTTTGACCTAATCATCTAACAGTCAAGGAGCTCAAAGGTACAGCTTGTCCAATTAAAGCTATAAAAGTCAGTACCAGTTCATTTAAATAAATTATAAATTTACCAGGATGAAGGTAAATTTATCCTCCGTTCCTCCTCAATGGAGGAAGGAATTTGGAGGGAAACATGAATTTGAGTGATATTAGTGCATGCTTGTACGACTGGAGAAAATTCAATCAGTTGCATTTTTGCTCGAAGAGATTTGTTAAAACAGATTACAGTAATCGAGGCAAAACTAAATGATGGCATGGAAAATCATCTCCAGTCAGTGGAGGTTTTTGCTTGAGTTGCATAATCTGCAAATCCCTTCTTTTCAAAGGTGGCCCTAATGCCAAATGATAGAATAAGGAAACTGAAATTGCTCTGAAAATTTTTTTGAAAGTGGAGAATAATGCACATTTGATCACTAACCATTTTAGATTTTGAACTGATGATGATCAAAGGTGGTTCTAATTTCTCTAAAAAACTCTGAAATAGTCCTTTAGTAAAGAGACAAAATTGGGAGCTATTAATCAGAACTGTGGCATACAGTCTTTTTTTTTCAGTAAGAATCACCCACTCTTTTCGTCTTCTATTGAAAACGTGATTGAGCCATCACTGGTAGAATAAATTTGTTTAAAGAAAAATGTTCTGAAGCCACCTTAAAATTGCACCGTCCTGGGTATTGGGTCATATCATATGAAAGTTTATCACTGTCTGCAGTTCAGCTTCTGACCCCAGCAGGTTGTGAATATATATATTCCTCATTTAATAAAAGCAGTTCTGAATCATTCAGTATAGCTGGATGTCATCAGCATAAAATGATGACAGACATTGTTATAGTAGGTGATAATTCTTCCCAGCTGAAATACAGAAAGTTAGACAAGAACAGGCAAAGCCTTGAGAAACCCCACAAGACACAACTGTCATTTCCAAAATGATCTGATCCACAGAGAGACTAAAATATGTCTCTAAATACTAAAAAGAAATGTTAAAAAAAGGACCAGGACTTTTGACTGATTTTTTACGACTAGTAATGACAATTCTGTGATCAGCATTATCAAAGGTAGAGTAGAGGTTCAAAAGAACCAAACATCTAATTTCTACCATTTCTGCAGCTATAAAAATTGGAATATTGGAAGAATACAAGTCATAATTTTATTGTTTTCCAAAAGGTACATTTTAGATATTGGTCTGAAACTGTCTGGAAAAGATTTGGGTCCAAATAAGGTTTTCTTTCAGTATTGACTGAACAACTGTTTAATTAATCTGGCAACAGAGTCTGTTTTAAGTGAAATATTAATCAGACCCTTAATGAATATGGAAGTTGGAAGGGAATCTAGAGGGAATGAATAAGGTCTTAAATGACCTATCAGGCCACTGACTTCCTGGTCAATAACCTACCTGCAGGCCTTCAATATTGTAACTTTCCTATTGATAGCTAGATCATAAAATAGTGTAGGTTTCTCATGTCATGATCTTTATGTAAACAGACTTTTTTTTTTATTCCTTTTTGAAAATATCCAACAAAATGAATTGTACCTTACTAACTTTGTCCGTTTTAGAATGTTGGAGAACAGCAATGGCCAGTTACAGCACACAACTTGGTGAAAATGTTGTGTCTCAGTTTCAATTCGAAGAATTAACCTGGAGAACTTTGTGATGAATGACTAGCGTTTACTGTAGTGTAAAACTCTGCCGATGTATTCACCAGAACAAACAGCTGATGCGTTAAGCTGTAGGAAACACGCCTCAGGTGAAGAAGCACCAGGCACGCTTATGTAGTGCCTGTTAAAGCTTACTGAACTTCAGCCCATTTTGAGCTTTTTACACAGCGTGAAGCTCAACCCCTGCACGAAATAAAGTCAAAGCTGTATCAACACCACCATTAAATTCACATAAGTTACAGAAGTAAAATATGAACAATTGGATCTTTTGTCCACAGCAAAAGATCCTAAACATTTATAAAAGTCTGTGCTCCAGGTGTATTGCTGTGGGCTTTGTGAACTGAAATTTAAAGAAGCAATGGCATACTTTCTTCACCATTGATTTGTGGCTGGAAATACACCAGAAATATTGTTGTTTTTTTATATGATTTTAATAAGTCTGTCTTAACACATCTCAGTTTGTTCAGACTTTATATCAAATTATTTTTGCTCATAAGCATTAAGGGGTAATGAATTAGCTGAAATATTAAACACCATCAAGCTACTTTTCTGGACAAATCACTAGAGTACCTTGCAAAAGTATTCATACCGTTTAAACTACTTGAAGTTTTGTCTCGTAACCAACAACTTTGTGGTACTCCATCAAAAATTAGAGCATAATTGTGAATTCTCATGCCTTGCCCTTGTCTGACTTGTATTTGACCCGTTTTCTGTGTCCCAGCCCCTGCTTTTTGCCAAGCCTTTGAATAAATAACCTGATTTCTTCCCCTTTGTGACCCTTGCCCGTCTACCGTATTTACCCTCTGGATGCTGGATTCCTCACTGACAGATTCTTTGAGGTCTGTGTGCCGAATCAAGTCTGCCTAAGGTTCCATTTCCAGGCTGCTTATTGTGATGTCGTCAGCCTCGCCTGCAGCTCCTTGGTCTCTCCCTGGAGAGGCAAGAGTAAATCCACAGCATCCAGGCTGAAGAAGAACTGTCTGGAAACAGTCACCTCCTTTTGGATCCTCAGAACAGATGAATTCCTGGAGAAGAATTCCACCAGGATACAATCCCTCATACTAATCCTCAAAAGGTTAGTGGCTGTCATTTTGAATCCTGTCAGATTTGCTGACTGTTCGGCAATCACTAGCATGTCCTTTTTTCTTCTTGCACAGTTTCCGGTGGGCTCCTGCAAAGTTTTCTCTCTAACACCAGTAAATCATTCTCTGTTTCTGGATGGTTTTCCTAGGTTTTTATATGATTCATTAAAGAATTTTGCCATCCAATTGAATGATATCTTGGAATTTTAAGTTGTTATACAGTTGGATTTATTTTTTCTTATTAAAACAATGAACATGCAGTGTAGTCAGTGCCTGAGGCACCAGTGGATATCATGGTTGCACAAAGCAGGCTGTGGCAGTTTGTATTTCACATAGCTGCATAGACCGAGATGAAAGGAATCTGCACCAGATCACAGTAGACATCTCAGAGTGTTACACATCAAAAAATGCTCTTTTACCACACATGTAAACTGTGGTCTTACAAACTGACCAGCATTTGTTAATCAGATTTTCTTTTTATGCCTCTCTTTTTAATTTACAATAAGCTCTTCTCATTAAAGTTTCTGTAAGTCTTGGATGTTTATTTCCCTGTACAACCTTGCTGTACCAGCGTATAGTAATGAAGGCTTAACTCGTTTAACTGAAAGCGTAACATGTCTACCATGAGAACTGGCTCAACAAAACCAATGTTTAATCATGTAAATCCCTGTGTTGTAGAAGTGTACAAAATCATCTTGAGCGTTATTAACCCTCTTGTCCTGTTGATTTATGCGCACAATTATTAGATGGAAGCAGGTCTCTCATCTCCAAGCAGTGGTATTCATCAAACTCGTATGTGAAATATTAAACGAACAGCTTGCTCACATTCAATAACCACTAAAAACAATATTACACCATACAAATATAGGCAATGTCCACACTGACTACTCTGGGTTTAGATGAATAGAAGGAAAAAAGGGGTACAGAAGGAACAGGAAATGCTCACAGTATCCAAGAATAAACTAGAAGCATGGAAATCTGAGTGTATTTGGGAAATTGCTGCTTTTATAAAGAGGAAATGGCTTGTTTGGAATTATGCAGCATTCAGACTTCAATCCCTTTCAGCATCCAGCGAATTAGAGTCAGATTCAGACTTTTCGGTAGGTTATCAACTTGTTATCCATTTTGCTCCTGCTACTATTATTCAATAGTAGCAGGAGCAAAATGGATAAATACATATACATATGTATACATATGAAATACATATGTTTTGCAACAGAATACTATAGTTTGTATTCTATATGCTCAAACGATCTTTGGTTTCCTTTCTGTAGCAAACAAAATAACAGAAACAAATTTCACATTATCTTAGCTTGCAAATTATTCTTCATTTATCTTGACTCTTTGCCAGTTTCCCAGCAGCATCCTATTGGGTATTTTCAACTAGATCCCAGTATGTGCGAGAATCCCAACCCATTGTCACATTTCGATACCACTTCATTGCTATTCATAGGTCTTGAATATTTTCACATCTTGTCACATTACAACATTACGTGAATGTATTTTAGGTCGTTAGTTGCTAAGCAAATACATGTTTTAGATGTGAAAAGGGAAGGAAGCATGGTTCTGACACTCTAAATGAGGGCTCTTCAAATTCAGGTCTTGAGGTCTGGCGTCCTGCAACTTTAAGATGTATCCCTGTTCCATCACAGCCGAATCAAATGGCTGAATCACTTCCTCAGTTCTCAAGAATCCTGCTAATGGCCTCATTATTTGAGTCAGGTGTGTAAAGCAGAGGCAGATCTAAAAGTTACATGAGATCTCAAAGCCTGAATTTGAAGACCACTGCACTAAAATATAAAAAGCATCGTGTGGTATTCTCAACCCTTTACTGTGATGCCTCTAAAATAAAAACCAGTGCAAACTCGGTGTAACATAAAATTCAGTGTATTCTGTCAAAAGGCTTTAACTATTTGACAGAGAACATTGGGGAACAAACAGCATTTTGAGACCAAGGAAGGAACACATCAAAAAGATGAGGGATAGAATTTGGAAAAGGAAATTGCAGGTTCAGAATACAATATATCACACAATGAGCATGTCAAGGTACTTTCCAATCGGGTCTTTAAAATGAGAAAGAACTGAGAGATGCGCAAAAGTTCCAAAGCCACATAAACTATCGATTATGGCGCTCTAAGCAATTTTATTTAAACATATGTTGGTTTAGGTGTATACAGTGGACAGTTTATCCACTTAATTTAGTAAAAATTGTCTGAAAACTGAGACTTCATTACACAGAGAATTTTTTGAACTGCTGTTATTTAGTTATTAATCTGTTTTTGAATGTAATAAAAGTTCAGAATACACAAATAATCATGTATTTATCGGCTGTAACTTTTCTGTTGCGATGTTTTATTTTAAATTTGATATACTTTTTTCTCTCTTTTCCATCAACTTATTCTAATGTGTAATCATTTTTGTACAGCACTTTGATGCAGTTTTGAAACTGTTTTTAAAAGTGCTAAATAAATAAGTTTGACATTGATATTTGTTAATATGAACTGAATATTTTGAGTAAGAAATAAACTTGAGTTATTTTTTGATTATGAAAGTACATGTGCTTGTTTCCATTCACAGGTCTTTCAATGCACAGATTTATCATATTGGATATAGAGAATGAACAGTGTACTACCACTCTTAAATGACTTTTCAGACAAAAAAAAAATCTCCTCCCTGTCTCTGAATTATATTCATATTCATATATACTTCTATGTGCAACTTAGATAACTGAATAAAGTCATACTTACTTATTAACTCTTTCTGGTGGAGTCCAACAAAGTGTTGAAAAAATTCTGTTTCTTAAATTGGAGCTAATGTCTGTCACTAACCCTGATTGCCTGTTGGTTCAACCAACCAATGAAAATTTGATCATCACTCAAAGTGCTTTGAGACTTTCAGAGGACTGTGCATTTGCATATCTGCCTCTGGTTGTCTTATCAATAATGCTTTTCTCTGCTAATGGGTAAGATTGATGCGGATAGATGTGAAAGTCTGAATGTTTTTCAGTAAGAAGTGCAACCTTTAAGTCAAGACTGAAACATACCATGTCTCTGAATAAATTACACACTCTTCTCAAAAGAGAATGAAAGCAGAATGTGGGTGAACAAAGTCAAAGTAGTAAAAACTACTACCTAAGCGCTAATGTTAGCTTTTATCAGATACAGTAGAATTCATCTAGTTTTGAAAAGCTGATGTTGAAGCTTTCATTTCTTTAGAGTTTGGATAAAGAATTATTTTCTCAGGGACAGTAAACATTACATCCTGCATCCATTCACACTAAACTGAGAAACACATCCCTTTCTTTAAACACCTTTGTAAAAGTAATGCATGAGCAACCATGGTAACACTTTCCAAAGAATACTATTAAGTCATTGCTTATCTGCTGGACAAAGATAACCCAGACTTGATAATTTACCTCTGCCACCTGTTATTTCCAAACAGCACTGCTAATGGTTAACTGATGAACACTTTGGCTAAGTACTGCCCACTATGGTTTGCATTATTTTGTTGATGAGCACGCTTAATATTTTATTATTTATAAAACTGAAGGAAGCAGCACTTCTGTGCTTTGTTCTTGGTAATGTTTCCCCAGCTGTGTCCATCTGAGCTGTGGATCTCTGCAGTCCATTGGATTCCAACCCTGAGAATCCAGCCCAGGAAATCTTTGCTGCAAGGCAGCAGTGCCAAGAACTGCATCACTGTTCACCCACAGTCCACCAGGAGAAGCTTTGAGTATAGATAAATTATGAAATTGTGCTTTAAACTTCCTCTCAACATTACTGCTTACTTTACTCATGTTTACGTTGGTCTTTAAGATGCTGCTTATGCACTAATAATGGTTTTGCTCTGTCTGATCAAAAGGCAGCACACCTTCCATGAGGATAGTTGAAATAATGTATTTTTTTAAGCACCTAAAGTCTGAAGAGTTTATAATTTTCATAATAGCATTTTTGCTGAGAGCCTTTTAAACAAATTACAAATGCAAAGCTTTACTTGTTACTTGTCACTCTGCATGGCAATGTTGTGAGAGGAGTGGTGATTTTTGTGCCTAAACTCAAAGTAGCAGTTTGTCAGGCTTGGCTGACCACTGCCTTCAGGGTGTTCAGACAAAGAATCGAGACATTGTATTATTCAGATTTAGCTTTAAAATCAGCGCATGTTTACATTTGGCCAATGTCCCTAACTATTTGGTGCTTTTAGCTGGTAGAACAAAGTAGCATTTGTTTTGAAAAAGGTTTCATATGAATGTGTTTTTAAACAAAGGTTTACAAAAACTGTTGAGATCACATACTGTTAAAAGTCCTTGAAAACACCAGAGTAAAATGCAGAGGTCAGTGGCAATCTGACAGTAAAAATGGAAGAGACAGCAGAGCCAGTGGCAAAGTCAACACAGCCACATCAGGAGGCATGAACCATAAATGGTAAATGGTCTTTACTTTATAGCACTTTACTAACCCCAAAGCGCTTCATTCAGTCATTCACCCCTTCATGCACACATTCACACACTGTTGGTGGCAAGCTACTGGATAGTAGCCACAGCTGCGCTAGAGGACACTGACAGGGCCATGCACCAGCGCCACTACTACCCCTGACATCCACCAGCAGACAAGGCAGGTGAAGTGTCTTGCCAAAGGACTCAGACTGGGGATCAAACCGGCACCTATTGTGGGACGAACTCCTACCACCAACACCACCACCTTACGGTGTGTAAAGACACAAATACTGGCTGGAACGAGAACTCCACTAATTAACTACTCAGTGTTCACGTGAAATTGTAAAAATACAATTTCAACCAATAATTCCACTCATTATTTATTTATAATTATGACCTTTGAAGTAAATGTACCATCATATATTTGTTTATGTTGCAATCCCAGAGTTGAGAAAATGCATTATAATGTAAACAGAAACATGATAAGACATCCATTTCTTTAAATTTTGAAAATTTCTGTCGATTTGCTTTCATAAATCATTTGATAATGTAGAAAGTCATTTTAAATCAATATATGTTGAAATTGGAGAAATATTATATTGTTTGTGAAATCAGGACAAAGCTAATATTTTGAAAAGATTTTTGCATTATTGTGATAACATTAAACAGTAATTGAAAATAATTGTAAACACAAAAACTGAAAGTATGGTTATGACTGTTATTTTTGCTTTTCAAACAATGTTTCCCACTTCTGGTAATATGGAAGTAGTAAGAAATATCACAGTTCAAGAAACAATGTATTTTACCCAAAAGCAGTGAGGTAAAGTAAGGTCAAAAAGGTATTTAAAAACCGATATGCGTCCAAAACTTACCAAAATACAGAATATTTCGAGAGAGACGAGAGTAATAGGTTTGCTACAAGAAAACAAACAGAAATGGCAAGTAATGAGGGGAACTGGAGGAAGTGGACTAACTTTAATTGATGCAGAGGTGATTAACAGCATTAGAACCAGACGATGACTACAATTAACTTCAGTGCAGCTGAAGTGAGGAGCTGAGCAGAAATTACTAATAAACAGAGAGATGAGAATAGTGAAGTCTGAACAAAACACAAAAGGATCTTACAAATGCTAGGAACATCATAAAGTTGAATCTAGTCACAAAGGACAGAACAAAAGAGTAAGTAATCTAAAAACTGAAGACAGAAGTTTATATGGAACAAAGACAACCTCTCAGCAACCTTAAAAAAAGATCTAAATAGATAAACCAATGTGACAAAACATAAAGACATATGGACCATGTTCATTTCTTGAATTGAATTATTTTATGCTCTGGTTTAGTGACACGACAGCTTTGGAGACCAGCAATATTATACAACACATACATCAAGTTTAATCATTACCAGTGACTGGCCACTGACCTCAGCCTGAGTGGTTTTATAGTTTTCCACATCAGTCCTGAATGGCATAGAGGAAACAGAAAATTGGCAATTATGACAGGTGAATCTAACTCTTGGTCTAAAGTGCTCATCTCATTCAAGATGGCAGTTTAAAGAAAAACTGTCAGTCATTCCCTGCCCATTTCTTCATTAGAATGGTGTGAAAAAAAGACCAACATTTTTCTGTAAATTTAATACACAAAGGAAGAGTCCAAGTCAAATTTAGCAAGTTCTTTTGGGTCATATTTAAGCCCTTATTGTTAACCAGGAAAAATGGATGGATAGAAAGTACTATATATTTTTTTCTAATTACGGGAGTCCACCTAAACCCTCTTCTGGAAATAACGGGTGTCTGATGATACATTATCAATGAATAATATTTCAATGATTCAGGGCTGATCTTAGCATCATTTTAATGTTTGATCTATGTTTCAAAAAGAAGAATAAAACTTTGTTAAATGTTACCTGGACTTTGTTACATGGATGTGGAAGAAAGCAAACCACATGTCAAATAAATCTGCATACACCTCTAAGTGTAGCTTTAGGAGAAAATTTCTTGAAACATTCTCTAACTTCACTCGTTTTTAAATGAGCTGTTGCAATTGTATCTGTGTCACTGAACGCGCTCAGGAGCCCGGCCATGTTAATTTTCTTAATCATGGCGGATTCTGAGAGGATGAGACTGTAATGTAACCAATTATTCTACTTCCTACTGCTAATGATGACATATTAGCTTAGAAGGAAGCTATACTTCTTTGTTGGCACTACATAACCTGGCTTCCATGTTCTGCATATCCCCTTTGCCACCTGTGTTTTCTATATCAGTTCTATACCGTTTGTATGAAAATTTAAGAAATATGTTTACTGCTCCTTGTTACTGAGATGTTGACACTTTGCCCATTCTTTTTGAAAGTTTTTTCATAATACAAAAAATGTGCACACAAACCTGTGGACTATACTTAAAAATGGACTATCATATGACACAAGTCATGTCTAGACCACAGTTGGGATTTGTAGTGAGTTGGTGCAAAATTGACAGAATTGAAATATATTTAATTTTAAAGATTTACAAGGTTGATTCTTTTTTCTTTTATCACTTTGTAGATGCATAAATATAATATGCAGAAAACATGGGCTTAGTTGAACGAGTGCAACATTTGTCTCAGACGCTGTTGAGCAAAATTTTCTATAAGCAGCTGAATAACATTACTTCTCTGACTGCGCTGGTAGAGAGTCACTCACCTCAGCAGGGTGAAGGCTTGGAGTGTCACCAACTAACAGTAATGTACTTTCTGATTAATTTAGTTAATGGTTTGACCAATTATTTGATTCTTATTGGAATAACAGTGAATCTGTACAGTGCACTTTTGTCTCATATTTACAACAGCACATAAATTAATAAGTCTTAGAGCAGGCATGTCTCTAAGCATTGTTAATGTGAATATGAGCTGATTGTTATTAGGCTATTAGATTATCATAATAGCCTCATGAACAAGTTTGAAGACAACAAAAAGTTCCAGATAGGATTTGTTAATAACAAATGTACTGATAAGTTTAAACAGTTTAAAATCTCTTCTTGTGTTTAAAGTCTTAAAACTGAAGATTCTGATGTTCTGATATTTGAATTTTGACCTGCATATGCTAAGATACTTATAAAACTCCTGCCACCTGCCAACACTGATCACTGCGGTCAAAACAGAATCAGGAAAGCAAATATCAAAAAGTCAAATATTTTTCCTGAAGATGTACAACAGACTCATGTTCTTCTTAAGATATCATGTCAGCTGTGTTCTTGTGCAACAAAGAAACATGACAAACCTCTCAAAGCAGGCTAAATATCACCCAGTTGGTTTGTTGAGTGAATTAATGAGCTGTCTCCAGGCTTGCTAATAACCACAGAGATGGAAAGTCATTATTGTTTTGACTCTTTTTTTTTCCCTCCTCAGTTTTTTTTTTTTTTTTTTTTGAGGACAACGCCATTAGCATTCCTGCGTTTGACAAGGAGTCAAGAGAGCATTTCCCTTCGCTCTGCAGGATTCCTGCATCCTTTATCACTTGTTCCTCCAGGCTCACTGAATTACTGCGTCTTTGGTTGACCTGACTGGCATTCATTCATCTTATCGCCACGAAAGAGGTTTTAGCTTTATTTCGGTGGTAGAACACTGACTTCAAAGATGGGCCTTTTATCCAGGAAAGGTAGTACTTGGAATGTTTCCACACAGCTGTACAGAAATGCTTTTGATTACCCAGATGATTACACTGCCAGGACCCTCAGAGCCTTTTGGTGAGAACAGAGAGTTGATTCAGGGCTAAGTGACTCATTTCCTTGTTTGTTATTGAGTGCAAAATTAAAGACTGGCGGATGTTTGGGTTGTGCACATACAATCAAAACACTATCTCACTTAAAATCTGAACTTGGACTTGAAAAATGACACCTACACCATTTATGGCTGTTCAAAAATAAAACATAATTGACATATATAAAAATGCATCAGCACAGTGAAAAACATAAAAAACATGAAAAATATTTCTGTAAAGAAATAAACAATGATTGTTTCACCTTAGAACATCAGACCTAAATCAATTAAACCCAAATTTCAGTGTCTTTTGTCTCACACTGAGGGACGTAATTAGCAGACAAATCAGATCCCACATGTGCAGAACAGTTGTCAAGATGTTCCCAAATGGTAGCAAAAAGAATACTGAAACTACTTATTTCTATTTCTTTTGTAAGTGTTTTCCATATTTCCTGTCTTTATTTGCCAGCTGTCTCCTGGTTGTGGGTAGACATTTAGCAGACTGACATTGATTGTTTCTCAGCTTACCATGGGCATCAAAGCAAACAGTCATTCTGTAAAGGTAGAATATTATGACCTATAACTATGTCTATTCATGTTGCAAATGTTATTTAAACATTTTCAGGTTTGTTTTGTATACAGCCCAGTTAACTCCCAATTTCATAAAATACTTTTTCATAATGAGAGAGAGAGATGCAACATGTCCACCCAGAATTCAGCTAAATTAAATTACGGTAAACAACACTTAAGTCATCCAACACTTTATGCAGCATGCCCTCTCATCAATGACAATAATGTAGTTTGCACAAGATAATGAAAGAAAAAGAATGGTGAACTGGGTCTATATTACTTATGTTGCACAGTTAGGAGTTACTATCAGTCAGAAAAATAAACCAAAATCAACAGATTTTAAAGGCAAATGACAAAACCTTGCAATAGTAGCCATACCCCTTCAAATATTCTCTGTTTTTTCTTTCCGAGAAATATTTTATTAAGATTCACAGGATTCCATGTCATAGACCAACTTTACAATGTAGGGCAACATTGTAAAGTGGTGGGTATAGGATAAATGGTTTTTAAATTTTTTTTTACAAAAGAATTGAAGAAGCCCAGATGTCAATGATGTATTTGCTCTCCACAGATGTGGGCAAGAGATGGAGCAAACAGACGATCGTTTCCTAAAGAAAGTTATAAGAAATTCTGTTTACTATAAGCAATGTAGTGGATATGTCAAACATGAAAAAGATGTTCTGGGCAGATGAGACCAAAATCAAACACACCAGTCTATTTGCAAACTGTTGGGGCTGGCTGAAAGTTAACTCAGTACATAAAATTATTGTAATGTCAGGATGCTTTTCTTCAGCAGGCACAAGAAAGTAGGTCAGAGATGGTAGGGAGATAGTTGGAGCTAAACAGTGGACAATCCTGGAAAAAAAGCTATTAAACCTGGTTTATAATTTCAATTGAAAATCTGTGATAGGACTTTAAAATTTACAGATATCTGACTGAGGTTGAGGTAATTTTCAAAGAATGAGAGAAAATATCATCTTCTAGATATGCAAAGCTGGCAGACACATACCCTAAAGACGCACAGCTGTAGTTGCAGTGAAATGTGGGTTCCACAAGTACATGCCACACTTTGCAGAGTTTTAAAAAATTTAAAAGGAAGGAAAACCTTGTTTCTTCCATTTCACAGTTGTGCACTATGTTCTCCTGGTGTGTTAGAATAATCTCATTTACTCAGGTTTGTGTTTCAAATGTGACAAAAATGTGGGAAAAGTTCACAATGCTTGAATACTTTTACAAGGCATTTTGCAACAATCTGTAATGCAGCAGACACTGTCTGTATATTCTTATGTATTACAAAAGGTTGGCACACTCACCAGTGAAACAGCAAAGGTTGAGCAGTGATCCCCAGAAACCTTTGCAAGGCTTGCTTCATTCAGTTTACAGGGACCGATATTCACTGCTGTCCAATTTAGAGGGGAGCAGCAAGAGTCATGGTTTTATGGAGGAGACTCTAATGCAGAAGTCCAGTCTGTGTGAGACAATAGGTTTGAAGGGAACAAAAAAAAATAAGATGATTGGGCTATGCATATACGATTGTGCATAACCCACACTGAGTAATTAAGTTTGGCAAGTCTCTAGTTTAAATGGAGTTAATGTGTTAACTTAGGTTCGGGAGCTGGGCCACGCCCAAACCGCACCACTAATTTTCCAGGCGGCCTATTTATACTCTGCTCATATACTCAACTCAGTCCGTTGTGTTTCGTCAAACCCGTGACTTTTGCTACGATTACAAGCCTACAAATTCAACTCACCACTGAAGGCGACGTGGCTATCCAGCTCTTCCCTTCAGATTCGGACGATGATCTTCAATACTCCATCTGCTGCCGAACATTTTCCTCTTCCAGTAATTAGTCAAGCTCCAAGTCGCAAACGCTGTGTGCTAATTCATCTTCGCTACTCAAGCTCCGGTTCATTAGCGCCGTTTCAACATCCGTCCAGTTCATCTTTCACCTCCAACCTCCCTGTCCTGTGACCGTAGAACACAGGACTGGGAGACGTCAGACGTCCTTCCGGGCCACCGCCGCCTTCCGGAGTCATTCAGCCAAACAACACCAACACTTCCACATCCCAGCTCCACCTCAGGCGTCTCAACTCGTCCAGGTCTCAACCTCCACGCCTCCGACGCTCTCTACAGGACAAACAAATCCCTTTCAGCCGCTCAGTCAACAACGTATGTTTCCTCTTCCAAAATATCCGGTGACGGCATTTCCGACACCGGCCCGCAAGAAGTTAAAGGAAATACAAACAAAATAACAAACCAGTAGACCTCCATAGGAGCGTCAGGCTCCTCTCCTCCGGACTTCCAGAGTCTCTCAGCCAAGCAACACCAACATATCCATATTTCAGCGTTCCTCCTCAGAAATTCAACAGTCAACAGCTCCACCACCAAAGTCCAAACATCCCGGGCTTCCGCTTCTTTCTCAGTGTCCGCTTCCTCCTCCAGCATCTCCGGGAACGTCATTTCCGCCCCCACACGCACCTATTCCGGACCTCTACTCGCACCCATAGCTCCCCTAGTGGGAGCCAGGTTGTATTACACTCTCTGCCTGCATCCTCTCTGTTTGAGCTTCAAGGCTCTTTTCTGTACCGTCATTTCATTTCCATTCTCCCAAGCTTCACAAAGTATGAACATTTAAATATGTTTTACTTTTTGTACCTTAGCAGGACAGTAGTACATCTTCACTTGTCTTAAAGAACACTGATACCAGTCTGAACAGTAGTGATTTACATTAGGTTTCACTTTATTTACAAACCTACAAAAAATCTCTCCTCCGCTCCCTTCTTCTTCTCTCTACATACAGCATCTTTTTAACATACATAATCAAAGCTTCCCCTTTTGTCCTATTCACACAACATAACATCCCTCTCCCGCTTCACCTTCATTTTCGCCATCAAAATCTAAATGATGTCGATGGCTGTTGGCAGGAAAGATCTTCTGCAGCGATCTGTTCTACACAAATCTGAAGAAACCTCTGACCAAAGATGCTCTGCTTCCCAGGCCGATCTCACAAATAACATGGTCATTGTTCAAAACTTTTCTTGAATTATTCTCTGAGCTTCAGGGAGTCAGTGTAGGGACTTTACAACTGTAATGATGTGCTCTGTCTTCTAGGTTTTAGCGAAACATTAGCAGCAGCATTCCGGATCAGCCACAGCTGTCCGATTTATTTTAGTCTTTATCAGAACAGAACCAGTCTTCTTTATTAGGCCGTTGAAACTTTTAGGTCGCTGCCCCACCAGATTACGGCAGAAGAGACGACGCCCTCAACAATAGAATTGTAGATGTGCACATCTTGCTGCAGCCCTTGAAGAAATTTAATACAATCAGGTATCCAGGTCCCAGGTTCGAATTCGATGATTATTTCTCATTATTCTCGACATGATTCTCTGATGTAGAGGATCAGGCTTCCATCAATATCACATTGTTTTTTGCAGCCCAGATAGGCTGTTTTCAACAGGCTGTTTTTAACAATTTAACCAGGGGACGTACTGGGTTTCTCTTAACCCACATTTCTGCCACCTGCACGTCTTTCTCGCAGTTTCTGCAGAACTTCATCTCATCCAGCAAATACTTGTACAATTTCACACCCTCTTCATCCTCGTTCCTCATCTCACACTTCTTCAACCTCCGATCGTCAGTCTTCCACTGCCCCTCCCCTTCATATCAACCCAAAACCCAAACATCAATCTTCTTGTAAACCCACCAATTTCTGAGGGCACCAACAAAGGGGGCCACTCCATCCTGTACCAGGTGCCCGGATGATCTGCAATAATTTCAACGATCTTGGCAGTTCAGTCTCCACCTGCAAACTGCTGCATGCCTGCTAATCCATGGCAGTACATTTGCAAGGATTTTCTGACTTCACAGTCCCACTTCCACTTCCAACTTAATAAACAATATCTGCACTTCAAATCTAGGTGAATGTTTTCACTCCTATCCCAATAGAGACTTTAACTTTCTCTCTGACAGGTTCATTCACGGGTTTTTCCACCGCATAGATATTCCAAATTCCATCTATTATTGTCTTTATTATTATCTTTATCTTGAAGTTCTGACACAGCTGACTCATTTCTAGCCAAGAAAGTCAAAGAAGGGTTAGATAAGATCTTTAAATTCATTCGCTTAGCAGGCCAAGGCACCAGGCTCTATAAAGCAGACATCACCCTCACATTCAAAGTCCTCCTCATTCACCCAGATTTCTGGTGTTTAGGAGCTTTCACTTCAGTTTACCTCACTTTCATTCATCATGTAGCTCTGAAAGATCAATCAAACCACTTCACTCTTCTCAATTTTACCCACTGAAGGAGGTTTCTAATAGTTGCTTATGTTTCTTGGCTATTTGAACTTTGCAATTTGTATCATTCCTCAGAGAAACCCTATATTTCCAATATTCATTAAAAGCAGCCAGCATTCCTTCTGTTCAAGGCTCACTCATCCTCAATCACTCCTGCAAGGGCATGTTTTTTCTTCTACAATGACTTTCTCATTCAACCCGAAGACATTCAACTCCCTCGGCTTGGTGGCTATTTCTGAGACAAATGGTTGAAGCAAAAAATGGCCTAAGAATCCATTTTTCTTGGACTTTTGAACCTCATCATTATGGCAGTGAAACTTTTGGGGACATGAATGGAGTAAGAAGTTTACTCTAATTTTTTCAGACTCATTCAGGTCTCAGTCTAGCATCAGTTCCAGGTTTGAGCAGCTCACAGTCCAGTAACTCAGAACATCCTCGA
>CAEGAE010070358.1:0-69461 GCA_903067095.1 Girardinus metallicus | reverse complement strand
GACCCATCAAAAGCATCACAATTTTAAAGGCTTGCAACTGCCTTGCTTTCTTTGGTCCAATACTGATACTAGCACAATATTTACTGCTAGTGAATTTTACATGCAACAGTTCACATACTGCATGCAAATGGGTTGTTTAAATTTTTATTATTATCAGTTTTATCTCATTGAAATGTCTCTTCCCACTTGCAACAGTCACAGACAACGTGCAAAATATACATAAAACAATCTATACTTCTCAAAAAAATGCTATGTAGTTGGATTTTATTCAAGCTGAAGTATATAATTGTAACAAAAATATGTTTTCTCCATATTTGTTAAAGTTGTCACCATGTTGTGACAGTTTGCTATGAGACAGATAATCTGTGAAAACAATCAATCTCCTCCACCTCCTCCCTGAACTACTATTACTAGCTAAAGTAATGCACCGTTCTGACCAAAAACAACCAATCAGAACCAGGAGGAGAGTTGTAGTGTTAATTAACTTCATTCACTCACTGCTAAATATGCTAATGGTGGAGAAACAACTTATTGTTACAGGGAAACTGTTTATCTGCCATCATTGGTAGCTATGCTAACTAGACTGAGCATTTACAGTTTGAATCTGCATAGCTCTGTGCAGGGGGAGGGAGGATGAGCAGCCACATGAGATTGTGATTGACGGGGCGCTAAAACCCGCATCCTGCCTCTGATTGGTTGTTTCTAGATGGCACTGGGAGAAGGCAGAGAAAATAATTTTTTCACAAATTATCTCTCGTGCCATCCTGTCACAACACAATGACAGTTCAAACAAATATGTAAAAAAATATTTTTTATAAAAGTTACATACTGCAGCTTTAATTTCACTTAGGAGAGGACGGATCAGGACGGACGTGGCAATATATATCTGTAAATTAAATGCAAGCTAAAGTAAAACTATTTGGACTGGCTCCAGTTCAGACAGGAGGCTGTTATTTTTTATAATTTTATAAAGATTGTTTGAATTTCTGCCAGCAACAAATATATTGTTTTTGTTGTGTAATTGTAAAAAGAGCAAAGACAGAGAAATCCCTGTGGAAAGAATTGTCATCACTTTTCCCCCCTACATGGCGCCCCTGGACGTACCTCTTCGTTTTCGACTATAATCTATTTAGACAATTTAACATTTAATTTAATTTGCTGACTGAGTTGCTGCTCTATTTCCAAGTTTTGTTTGGTCTCTTACGAATGAAAGAATATTTTTTTCATTTAAAAAATGTCAACAGATTTCCTGTTGCTTGGTATTTAGGATTAGTGAGTTAGTTACCTCATTTTTTTTCTTTTAATCTGTTTGTAATTGACACATATTTTTAGTTTCGATTTTGCATTAGAAATGATTGTTAACACTACTATTAGAGTGCAATTACAAGTTAAAGAAACAAATTACGTTCTTGGTCAGACATGAGAGATGCCCTACAATTCAAAAGGAAACAACTTAAAAAAGGCCAGAGGTTTTCCCCCTCACCTTCTGTGATTGTTAAACCACTGTAGACATTTGGTGAAATAGAAACATCGGGCAGGGTTTTCAGTGGTTGTTGTCACTTTTCATTGTTTCATCAGAATGAAACAATGATATGAGTAGTGTCGCCTACAGCATATTTCTTAGAAAACTCACGAAAAAAAAAACAAAAAGAAAAAACTCTCAGGTTATCCTCATGTTGAAGAAGACTGTTCATAAGCCTGCTTCCCCAGAATCTGAGGTAATGAGCTGCTGAAGAAAATGGGCCAACAAAAACCCCAAACTTGAGCAACCTGCTTTACTTTTAATGTAACTACAGAGAGCATGGCATGCTGGGAGTCTATCCCCCACCGCAGCCTGGGAACATGCCAGCTTGTCTTGGGAACTTCCAATCGCTGCTTCCCATACCGTCCACTTCTTGAGCTCCCGCTGTGTTGTAATATAAACTTGGAAGAGGGGGTTGCAGGACTGCGAGAGGTTTCTGCTGTCAGCGGCTACATTATGGCCGAAGCTGCTGGACGGCTTCGTGATATTACTAAATGCTAGCCGCTGCCTTGAGGTTGCTGAGGTGAAATGCTCAGTTGCGGCGGGCGGGGAGCCGGGCGAGGCTCGGGATCTCACAGTGGGCTCCGGTTGATTAAAAGTGTTTCACAGCGGTGAGCACTGCTGGCCAACTGCTTGGCGTGGGGAAACTAACAGCATCATATATTAAAACGATAAGCGGGGGCTGCTGAATGTACCCGCAACAATCAGAACATGGGAAGGTCAGCATGTGGAGAAAGAGACAGACAACATGAGACTGTTTTCATTTTGGCTACCGGATTGATGCAGCTAGTTGGATTTATTGAGTTTATGTTATGGTTTTACTGAACCATAACATAAAGGTTTTGACTTTCTAATGTTCACAAACTGGTGATTCGTCGTGCTTTTTTTCCCCACTCATTTTAGCATCTAGTTTAGAATACCTTTTCAGTCAGTTTGTCAGGTCTTTAGAGAAACTAATTCAGCTAAGCGTCCAGTTGTGTATGCACATTTCATTCCAAAGCAAAACATGAAATAAAATTTCTGAAAGTGTTTTCACGTCACAGAAAGTGAGGAAAACGGAGGTGATGGGATGCTCAAAAATGCCCACGCTACTTAAGGATATGTGTGACAGTATGTGATTATGAAATAAGTGGAAATTTAGCAGCTAACTGGTCATTTTATAAAATTGCTACATACTAAAGCAAACATCTTTACAGCAGATGCTGTTATTTCAGAAGTTTCCAACAAAAGACTAAGGTCCAGAGATCGGGGTTATGTTAGTCCTGCTAGTCTGGAACCAAGACGTGTCAGGTAGTGTGCAGTGTAGACAGGACCAGAACGCAGACAGGAACTCAGGATGGTAATGAAGGACAAAAAAATCTGTAGATGCCAGGAAACGGAAAATGCATTGAGAAAATGGAAGGTCAAGAATAATCCAAAAGAAAAAAAAATGGTTGATCTGAGTTCATTACATGTGAGGACATTGTTGTTTTGCACAGTTGGATGAAACGCCCTATTGTCTTGTAATCAGCCAGGTGAAAATTCATGACAGTATTGCACTTTATCAGACAGAACTATGTTAAACTGCAGACTCCTTATTGCTGTGGAACAGTTGAGCCCTGAGTGTTGGCCAGGTCCCAGTGTGCAGACTTTCACTTCTTCCTTTGTTTATTGTCTAAACTTCCACTCAATTTCATAAAATTCAGTTTGGTTGTTTCTGCAACTCCACCGCCAGTGGAGAATGTGGGCCAAAGGTAACGTTAAAACGTTAGTTTGGTTTCTGACTGACTGTCAGTTTCGAGTTGAGGTTTACAGTGGAGTCCTGATGTGACAAGAAGTTATGTGAATTACTTTAGATCAAAGGAAACGGAGCAGTTATTGAGCAATTAAAATATGTAAGTCATGAAGAAGCAAAGTGTCAGACTACTAGAGAGCAGATTAGATTTTTATATTGAGCATTATATGTGATAAATTATTAGAATATGTACTTCTGTTGGCTTTGTAAATCACACATGCAGTTTTCATTTTATTTATCTGCGTGGGATTATTTGATGCTTTGATCTCGAGTAGATTTTAATGCACTTGAAATTGTATCAAAATGAAGTTTTCCATAGAATCCTAAACGAATATAGCTGCAAAATCATTCAACAAAGAAAGTAAGCTTTTTAGATTCAGCCTTAAAAACAGTGGTTTTCTTTCACTTTTGTTGTGTTTCTGTGTCTCAGAGAATGTCTTAGAAACCTCTGAGGACATGAGAATTTATAACTAATCAATGTATGTAAATAAAAATGCCAAAATACAACGGAATAAAAATTATGATTGTAAGACTGGAGTTATGGAGTTTAAAGTCTAAGTTTTTTAAGACATCAGAAGCCTTAGAACCGACCTTGAGATCCAATGCTTGAGATCCAATCTCAAGCACGTTTTGTTTCAGCTTTGCTGGCTCCATCCATCTTGCAATCAGTACTTACCAGCTGTTCTCTGCCTGCTAAAGAACAGCATGTCCACAACATGATGCTGCCACCACCATGTTTCACCATTGAAATAGTGTTAGACATGATGTGTGGTGGTACTTTTCTGCAACTGATAGTGTTTTGCAAATTGACCTAAAAGACATATTTTAGTTTCAAGAGACCAGAGCAAAATTTTCCAAATGCAAATGGACTTCTTATGGGCTTTACTTTTTTTCAAAGGTCTCTCTTCCATAAGAGAGAAGTGTATGACTAACAGCTTTTATTTCATCAGATCCTCCTGCGTGAGCTGTGGATCTCTGTACCTTCAGTAGGTTTAATGGTTTCTTCTGTTATGATGCTCCCCTTGCTCCGCCTGGGCAGATATGTCTAAAAATATTTGCAAAAGTGTCACACTCTCTCCATTTGCAGCTGCTGATTGAGTGCATTTTTTTAAAAAACAAACTCCTCTTTAAACTCCTCCACAGCTTCATCCCTAATGACTGTTTTTGTTCTGTAATGTTCCCCATCAAACCTCTTAGACCTTTGCAGAAGAGCCAGATTAAAACTGAGATAACAATTGCATGCATCTGAACTCCATTTACTCAACAGGTAACTTCTGGGGAAAGTTACATTTTATTTTATCGGAGGATGTCAGAGTAAAGACGGCTGGATACAAATGTATGCCACACTTTTCATTTTTTTTTATGTCCTTCCTCAAAATCATGCATTTTATTGTGAAAAATACAATAGTATTTGTTAATATTGTGACAAAATAAAAAAAAAAATCCATGAATAATTTGGAATGCCTTGACAAGAGTGACAAGTTAAGTATAATTTCCGATCTATTTATATCTTCTCCGCTCATGTTAGTTGTTGTGAGTTACGTGTGGATGAGCAGCAGTTGGAGAACCTATTGGAGGACTTCACTTGTGCCCGTAAGTCGACTCCCTCCTGAGTTTCCCTCAGGCTGTCGTGCGTCTTTTCCTGCTGTTTCACCTTCCCTTATATGACCATCGCCTGCTCTCCTGCAGTGAACCAACCTGTCATATAAAAAAACCCTTTGTATGGAGAAAAGAGTTCCACAGGTTAGAGCGGCCTGAGGACGAGCTCTCCTGCTGGGCGAAGACAAACACATTCACACGCTTCGTCTTTTCTCTTGTGGAAGCGTAGGTCCTCCTGTTAAATTTAGCAAAATACAAGATTAAAAATCGTTGATGTTTTTTTTTAGGGCTCTCTGTGCACAATGTACAAACATTAATATTACATTCGGTAGAAATGGTATTGCTGCTTGTCTCCTTGTCTTTTGTCGCCATCAGACATAGATGGCCACACTCTCAGGCACTTCCTGCTGCGTCTTGCTTTCAGTCCGGAGCTATTTCAGAGGTTATTGATGTGTCTGCCAACTGGGAGCTTTCTAAACAACCACCCTCCTGCAACAGGTTACAAGTCCAGCTTTCCGCTCATTAGGGTCTAATTGATTGTAATCTGGCCTTTGAGAAGTGCCGACCCACTATGGAGTTGTTCAGCACATGCGAGTGCCCCCACTGTCCCTTCTTCTTCTGCACCTCACTCACCAGCAGTTCCTGGAGCACAGACACAATTGGTCCCCTCACATGGAATCATTAAAGCGGGCGGGATAGCACGAGCTCTTTCATACATCGGGCCTCTGCGGACCAGCTTGAAACCAGGGACAGTAGCCGCTCCACCTGCCCTGTGGGACAGCCCCATCCTGGGCCGCCTATTGTTGGCCTCAACCCTCGGCCGGCGGCCTGCGGCTCTGGCCGCATCGGCTTGATTTGTATGCCAAGGTTCTCCACTGAAGAGAGTCGTGCAGGGGAGCCTGGTCAATATTGGTTTTGAGAGCCTGAGGAAAAATGTCAAAATGTTAAATTCTATTGACATCCTCCTACTGCTATTTGTTTCTATGGCAAAGAGCCTAGTGAGCCATTAGTGTAAACAGGGCTTTGTCTTAGAGATCAGCTTCCAGCAGGAGATTGGCTTCCAGCAAAACCTAGAGACAGTGGATCTGGTTTGGCTTGAAAGTGGCCGAACTAAAGAGCTAAAGGATTGCATTTACAAAATAATGAAACCAACTTATTGGATTATTTTTAAGTTTTGTAAAAATCCAGCATCAGCAACCGTTTGCGGTTAGAACTGCTTCTTAGCATCTTATACATCCTATGATCTTTACAAATGCAGATTTTCCATACATTTCGTTGTTCAGAATGGTAAAAGTAAAGGACAGCTATTTTCCTTTCTCTTCTCCTCAGCTCTATTTGGTCTCCTTTAGTAAAAAGCGATTCTTTATTTGAATCAATGCCAAGCCATAAACTTCTTATTCTGGGTTGTTTCCCTTCCTTTTCCCCGTTTGCTTTCTCCCCCCTCCTTTTCTCTTGCCTGCTTAACCTAACTTTAACTTTATAGGGTGGTAGACTTTTGTGTTGGTTCAGCCAGTCACTTCCTCCTCATGGAAACAGGGAGGGACAGGAGCAACAATGAAGAACATAAAAGGACTCAATGTTTTAGCTTGCAAGGTTTTCTTCCAGATATTTTTTTTAACATAAAACAAATATAAATGAGAAAATAAATTGAAGGTTAAAAAGTATATTTTTATATGGATGGTGTTGGTAAATGTATGGAAAGGCGATGTTGCTAGCTCAGCGGGATATATGAAGGAGTTGAGATTATTTTTTTCATTTCCATCAGCAAAATTATGTAACTTTAGTTTGCTTGTTCTTTGGTTTACTGAAATGGTTTAGGCCAGTTTTGTGTCAGAGCATTTAGGAATAACATAAATACACCTAAACTGATCAGTAACCATCACATCTGATACCGAAGCAGCAACCCTTTGATTCAAATCCACGTCAGACAAACAAACATGCTACAACTCCCTTAATAGGGGAACTACTCTGTCCTGTTACCCAATAAATGAACATTAAGTAGGAAGGAATGGAGGGAAGAGGGACACAGATTAGCTTTTGCAGTGAAAAGGAGTGTTGTGCTTCAAAATGGCAGGCTGAACTGCTCCGTTCAACTCCATAAGTAACAATGAAGAACATTTTCCAACCTGTTCCTGTTAGATTTGGAATCAAAAAGGAGAGAGTTTCAAAGTGTGCTGGAAATACCACCGGTGCTCCAGGTCACTCAACTTCGTTTGTTTACATTAGCATGTGAAAATAAATAATGAAGCCTGTAAACATAAAGCTATGACATAAAATTAATTGCTAAATTTATGTGAAATGAGCACATAAACTTCCTCACAAAGCAAAATGGCTGCTAATGATAACACAAATCTGCGTCATCATTAGTCAGCTGCTCACTCAAAGTGGCTTACACACATCTTCATGTGTGAAACGTCTTCTTAATCACTTCTGGAACGACTTTGTGCGACATAATATTCTCACCCCAGAGAAACAGACAATCATGGATTACTATGTAGAAATTGCTGTAAAAATGTAAGGTTGCATTTATTTTTTAGAGAACTTGTTAGTGCTACAATGACTGTACCACTTTTAATTCCTGTTCAAAAAATTCTTGAAATAAAGATGGGAGTTTTTTTAGAAACGTATTTTTTTCTCCAGCGTGACATCTTAACCTACTGAAAAAGTGCAGAAGTTGCAGTAGAACCTTCCTCTCATATTGCATAGTGAAATTGCTATAAATTGTGAGAATTAGGTTTGACTCAAGTGTTGGTAGTAGCTCCTGTCAAACCCACTTTGACTTCAGAGAAAGGCCTCTGCCACCACAGTGAGAGTGCACATGTCAAAGAAATTCAAAAGTCATGAAAGGAAGATGCATGCGGTCACGGCACGACCTCTAGATAATATTTGCTCATTGTGATTGCCTTTAACCGGCCCCCTTCTGGTGAGAGAATGGGCAAACATCTTCCTCTCCCGTGTAGAGCTGCTGTAAAAAGGTGACGAACAAAAGAGGGGAAAAGAGCAGTCAGAAAAGTCAAAGGAAAGCAAGCTGAAAGCAATTTAAACAAGAGGGGGCGGGGGGGCTCCCACTGTTAGACTTCACTGGTACTGATGCAAAACAGGGGAACAGAAAAAAGGAAACACATAGGAAATATTTTCAAAATAAATACAAAATAGATGCTACAGAAATAAGAGAACAGTTTGGATTGAAAAGGCTTAACACAAATCAGGCAGTTTTGGGATGAAGCTGTGATCCTGCATCAGAACGCTGTGGGACAAAAGCCCCGATCCTCACACCTCTCTGTGAATGATCCCCTGAACAGTGGACATCCTCCCCACTGTGGTCAAATGAACTCATTTGACGAGGCTTTCACTTTTATCTTGGCTCTTGTGAAAACCGCATTCTTCTGTTTTTTTTTTTTTTTTACCAACAGTTTTGCTAGAAAACGAATTGGCCCTACTTCATTTAGTCCAGCTGAAAAGCTGTAAACTGAGACGACCTCAGTCATCTTGTAATTTTAGCTACTTTTACAAAGTGACATCATGAGAAAGCACCTGTTGCTGCTTGCCCAGGAAACAGCTGCCCGCCTATTATTGTTGCAGTTTTGGTTTATGGTCAACATGAACCTCTCAACAATGCCCCAGTGGGTGACAACGGCAGAGGCAGGAGATGGTGTGACGGCCAAGGAGTTTTAAATGAAGTGCAACATCAGCTATTTAGCTTTTTTTTAAATTAAGCTGTCAAACTGACGGTGCACCAGTAAAGGAAGACGGAGGATTCGTTCACACCCTGTTGTCAGGCCTGTTACTAGTTACAGTTGTGGGATTGGGGAAGGATAAACAGTTTAATTAAGGACACACACAACAATACACACATCTCTCTTCTGGCTAAACAATCTGGGAGAGTATTATTGTTTAAACAGTCAATGTTATCCACTCTTTTAGTTGATGATAAGACATTAACATAAAACATTTGTTTCAGTATGACTAGCTAAAAACACTTTTGAGCATAATTTAAATGACTCAAGGAATTTTTAATGACACCTAGTGGTGAAGTTGTAGAATACAGTTACCTGAAATGAATACGCAATAGGTTGTACATAAAACTTGCGAAAAACTAAACATTCTGAAGTACCTATTTATTTCTCCCTGTGCAGAGGTAGAACATAATGAGGGAGGACAAGAAAAATCCCTGCTGGGATTTAATCCAATGACACTCCTGCCGCCCATGTTTCCTTTTATTATCCAATCCGACTATACAATGTAGCTCTCCCACTTACCGACATAAAACCATAACTGCAGCTTATTTAACATATCATGTCGAATTTTTTAGGCAATTAGAAAATTACTCCTATCCCAACTTTATTAGGCTGTTCTGCTGCTTCTAGGATATACACTGTCTCTGTTAAAAAACAAAGTTCACCAGTTAATTGTTCTGGTGTTTATCAGAACATAAATCTAACCTCAAATATATCAGACAATGTTATTATTTTTTGTTATATTATTTTTTTATGCTCTGCAATTGTGTGGGCTACCTTTGTAATGTGTGGACACGGTGATTTTGTATCATGTTGCAGAGAGATGTAAAAAAAACTGTACAAGGATCCTGGATATAGTGACGTCCCTGTCTGTACTGGACAGGCAAATGTAGCTAATATTGTGAATATACCAAAAAATTCACAAGTGCCTTTTTGGCACCCATTCGAAATACATTGTGTGGTGGAAATCTAGGATTGTGTATTATTCTGAACTCATTGTTCCACATGAGATGAAATGTTATATAGGGAGTTAGAGCCGAACGGTTCAGAAAATGTATCACTTCAGCAAAACCCACATTTTCAAAGTACCTCCGTCACAACAGACATTCACTGTCATAAAATTCAGATTGTTCTGGGAGAACTTTCTCCACTTGTTTTTTTTTTTTTTTTAAGATGTTTCTGATGAAGCAAAGATCAGTTGATTGTTTTGGCTGCTCTTGCTAATTCAATCATATTTAACCCTAACCCCAGAGTTCTGAATATCTCTAAAATTAGCTCGGGATCTATCAGATGTATTTAAATCACAATGTGAGAATCATGGGTTTAGATCACATCATAGTCACGTGTTAAGGTCAAAGTCCAGTTACAGATGCTCTTGTTCTAATTTGATTGACTTCAGGCTATGTAGTAAAGAACAATAAGCAAACATCTTTAGAGAAATACACCTAAACACATGCAGTTTTAGATACACCTCAACAAAGTTAAACTATTCTTATGGTGTCGGATATGGTGTCAGGTTTTGTTGACCAAGTGACGCATAGGCATATTTTAAAGCATATTGAGCTCCTTTCAGATATCTGTCTCAGCTGCCTGTCCTGGCCCGAACACACACACTGGCTGCTACTGACACATTACATGTAATAACCTGCTCAGACTAAAAGCCGGATGTTGTTTTGCCAAGGGCTTGCTCTTTTCCTTCCTAACGGAGGCATTGTATGAGGTATTGGTAGCTGGAGCTAAAAGACAAGATAATTTGTGAGGGAAAAATGTCCTTTAAAGGACCATAAAGAGCAACTTGTGGCGGGACTGAGATCATTATGTGTTTAGTCATAATGCAATAAATTTTTTCAACAATGAACACACTGGGTGCCCATAAGCACTTCCTTGACTTGTGCTTTGATGCTCTAGGTGAATCAGGAGCACAGTTTGCTTTAAAAATCTAAGCTTTGACAGCTGTTCAGCACGGGATTACATGTGTCTTCAGGCAGAAACCTGTGAGAAAAAAAAATATTCACAGTGCCTTTTTCTGCAAACAATGAAGGAGCCGACCCACTAATCCGGTACCACAGGTGCACAAATACCTGTGCAAGCAGAGTTAATGCTGATAAAAGCTCACGAGAGAGAGAAAAAACAGAACAGGCAAAAGTTCCCACACTTTGACTGTTTTGTTTCTCTGTGTTCTTTTTCTCCCTCCTGCCAAAATGCAAAGCAGCACGCCAGCCATAAATGAAAAACAAAGACTGTGGGGAGGCGGAGAGGTGGAGAGAGGAGGGGGGTGGGGGGGCCCTGAAAATGAATAGACAGGAGCAAAACCAACATGGACTCGTGTAACTCACCTGTTGGTGAGAGTTTTTTTTTTTTTTGTTTGTTTGCAGTTCATTCAGACAGCGGCCGACCGGGCGGCTCCTCCCGGAGGCCGCCTCGATTCCCAGGTAGAGAGAGGCAAGTGATGGGAGGAGAGTTCCCACCACGCTCCCTAACCGTTCTCACCGCAGCTCATTGGTGCAAAGTTGCCTCATCGCTGAAACATGACACAACTGCGGCGGCGTAGGCAGGTGTACAGAGCTGCAGGGCAGAGGGAGCGCAGGGAAGTGTGTGCCAGACACGAGGACAAAGAGACGTTCAAAGAGGAGGAGGACGAGAAAGTTTCGCTCAGCTTTATCATACCGTCAGACGCAATGAGTATCACACATGTAAGGTGTAGCTCAGCCTGTGCGCGTGTGTGTGCGTGTGTGGTTGCACCCAGTTTCTCTTTGTGTTCAGCAGCTGCTTCATCAGCCTGGAGTCATGTGTACACAAACACAGGGTATTTTGCCAATACATAGGCAAATGAGCCTTTTTAATCAAATGATGGTGGTTCCCACAATCACATGCCTCAATGATATTTTTTCAGTTTTTCCAAGCTGATTTGTTTAGAGCATGTCATGTTTACAAGGAGTTGCTTTTTTTTTTTTTTTTTTTACCTAATTTCTTGTTTCCTCTATAAACAGAAAACAGTTGGAATTTCCTCCTAAAAACTCCAAACCCATTTTCTAGACGCATTTTCATCATCTGTTTTCTGCAGGTTTTAGGCGTAGCAGAGCATTTTCTGATTGCCATCAACTGTAACAGCCTTGGGCTCATTGTTTCATATACAGCTTCTCAAACTAGAATGTAGAAACGTATGGGAACCAGAACAATATTACTTTTGTTTCTTTACATTTTCTGATCTCCTCTGTCGGACGACAGGCAGTTTTTTTTTTAATTAGTTAAGGAGCAATCTGTTGATGTAGTTGTTATTCACAATCTATGATCTTGAAAGCTGCTTTTAGCAATTAGTACAATTAAAAAACATTCATGCAGACATGGCCGTCCCCCGTAGCTGGCAGGAAGAGCAGGGAGACCATTCTGAGGTTGCCATGGTGAGGCTGGAGGAAATGCAGAGATCCAGAGCTCAGGTGGGACAACCTGTTTACAGGACAATAAGTGTTGAACTCTGTGAATTTGAGCTTCATAAAAGAGTCAAATGCAAACTTTTCAGTTTCAAATGCAAAACTGGTGAAAACATACAAAAATACTTGCAGCATACTTGCAAAACAAGTGGAGTCTACAGTGTTGAATCCTGAATACTAATGTGTTTCAGGGCTTTTTTTTGTGCGTGAAAAAGTTTACAATCATGAATCATTCTCTTTCCACTTCACAATTATGCACTACTTTGTGATTTTCTGCCACATGAAACCCAAATAAAACACCAGAATTTAAGCTTAAAGATGACAATATGTAAAAAAAAAAAAAAGAAAAACTAAATTTGACAAAAGTTGTTTTTTTTTATTTGTTGACTTATTTTGTTAGTGTAAAACTTTGTCCCATTGTTAGGAACCTTCTGTTTGACAAGTTCCTCCTAACAAAAGAGTTGTGTTTTTTTTTTTTTTTCATCTATATTCTCAAATTTCCAAATACTTCTAGGAAATGCGCTTGAGGTTCAACAAGTCAGTCATGCATTATCTCCGCCGAGCCTGGTGTTTGTGTCTGAATTTAGAGCAGATACGCAGAGATATCAGTGAACTCGCTCTGCACCCGGGCATGCCATGAACCTCTGGGTAGCTTCCTGAAATCAGCTCTTATCACAGGATATCACTTCGGCGGAGCACTGTGACAGCTGACTTCCTGGTACGGCTTTCAAGAGGGCCACGGCCACGTCCTCACCTGGAATCGTTCTCGCCATCGCTTAAACGTGCACATTGAAACGTTTACGTTGTGCTTTGAGTGTGCCAGCCAAGACAGAACACTTATATATTCTGACTCAGACGGTGTTTGCCCTTCATGCGATTTCACTCATGATAGATTCTGCAGCATTGTCACTGGATTCTGCTGCTTTAGAATATTTTGTTTTACTCAAAGAAAAGTTGCTGGAATTCAAATCTGAACGAAAACTATTTCCTCTCTAAGGTGTAAATAGTCATGTATGTGAATGTGTGCGTGGGTGTGTACATGAAATATTTTGCGCATGTGTGTGTGTGTGTGTGTGTGTGGAAGAGAGAGCGTGTAGCTTTGGCTTCTGCCTCTGTCAGTTAATGTGTGTCAGTCTGCAAGCGAGGCAATGGGCCCGGCTGCGTGCCTGCTGGAACAGCACGCGTGTGTAGGGGTGTGTGCATGCGTGTGTGTGTGTGTGGGTGTACGTGCATTGCTGCTGACGGGAGCTGTCACTATCAGGCCCACACATCTCTGGCACTGTCTGTGTTGACACTCTGCCTGAGGGGGAACGAGCCTGCAGAGGTTGAGGAGAGCAGCGGTTTCCCACGGCTGCTGCTCTCGCTCTCGGCCCTGCCTCTGCATTCCAGGGCTGCCAGCGCTCTGTAAATGTTTGGACAGCCTTGAACAAATAACACACCTTGAAAGGCACAAGCACAGAGGCCTCTCTGCTGCTCCCCTGCACACTCCTTTTCTTCATCCACTTCCTTAAGCTCACACAGCAAACTCCCTCCCAGCCCGAAAACCCACCCGGACCGCCGGTCGACCTGTACCCACCTGACCCGCTCTTGCCCTCCTCAGATTTTTTCCCATTGCGCTCAAAGACACAAATAAAGAATGAGCTGTGTTGCTACTGTAAAGTTGTGCACACATATCTGCAGACACACGTCTTGTGTATGTGTAAGCATGCACACATGTCTGTTTTTTCTTTGAAAGGGAAGATCTTTGAGAGATTATGTTCAGTAGCCAAAGAAGTATTTGAGATTTCTACCCCGTGCGACACATCGCGTAAATTAAAAGTAGCTTTTGGAGTATATTTTTAATGTCAAATAACTTTATTTATGCATTCAACAGTTGAGGTAGTAGAAGGTACTATATGTATTTTTTTTTTGGTGGGACATGTAAAAGTGGAGGATGTAGAGCAACATAAAATAGTATAAACACCACTTGGGTCTTTCTACAACTACAACCAAAATCTTTTACATAACAGAACAACAGAAAGCAGCGCATTCCATTGGGAAATGGAAAGAAAGCGATTGATGATTACATTTTTTTTGAACAATCAGAAACTGGACATCAGAAAAAAATAAAAATAAATAGAAAAAGTAACACGAACAGCTAAATTCTGCCACCTTCGATATTTGTAGTGCCTCTTTTTACACCTGCAGGTCTTTTGAGGTTTGTCTCAAAAGACTTGCAGGTCTTTAACTTCTTTGGAGATTTTGACAAAAGAATAAGGTTTGCTCTAAATCATTCCAATGCAGAGGGTTATGGTTGCTGTTTGCTGCTGTCAACAGGTTTCCTCCAGTCCTGTATATACTGTTGTTTCATCCATTTTCTCATCAGCTCTGAACTTCTTCACTGTCCTTCAGGAAACTGGAACCACAGCTGCCACCATAATGTTCCAACCTACCTGTTTTTATTTTATAATTATTTGCACTGGATTTTGTCTAAAGCATCAAAGTGACTGTGGATGATAACATATGCAAGCAACATTTGTGATTTTTATTTGTGAGAAAACGTGAACTCCTGAAACACTATTTTCACATGTGAATGTGTCTCAATCCTTTATGCTCTGCCTAAAATGGATTTTCATTTCAATTTTACATAAAACTGAAATAAAAACACTGATAAAGTAGGAATCGAATGATGCCACTTTCATCTTTCTCTTGATAAAAATGGGATGGCATGACGAGTGATATGAATAAAGGCTACACAAAAGTTAAAATAATATTATTCATTTTATTGTTTCATTTTGTCAAAATGAACCCAATGCACTTAAAAAACAACTCAGTATAATTTTGATAACTATGAAATGCCTATAAGTTACAATAACTGCTTGTTACTTTTGCCAAACAATAATGTTTAAGTTGTTTTTTCTAAGAGTGAGCTGGTTAGAACTGCAGGCGTTAGAGTCTTGTTTCAATATAGAAGTGTTTGGAGTCTACATGCACTTCGAACACCTCAAAGATTTCCAGCCAGAGTCGATTTGCGAACATGATTGCATGATTGTAGGTTCAACCACAAGGCGAAACGCCACTTTGATAGCTGCTGTTTTCATTAGTATGGAAACACCAGTGGTTAAGAAGAACTAGGAATCAAAGCACCCATGTTATTAGGATGACTGCCTGCATAAATCAGCATAACCCCCCTTCATTCACAGTGTGCGAAAAGCCCCATTCATTGGGCACCGGGCCTGACGAACAACAGGAACAAGACACAAGCGAGCCTGAACCCGTCTGATTTCCCACACTGCTCCAAGTGCTGCTCCCTGAAGTCTGCCAGCAGCTGTGGGTTCTGGGCTTTCTTCCTCAAAGTGAATCCCACAAAACATAAAGGAGAACAACTTCCACTTCTCTGCCTAACTCATGCAGCAGCCGGTCAAACGCGCCTCTGTTTTCATTGTCGGGAAGCCTCGGGGTGCATATTTCTGTAATTTGCCCTTTTTGTGCTCAGCAGTTTTGCAGCTGTGATGACATTTGGGTGTCGCCCCCCTGTTTCTCACGATCTTTCTGCCAACGCTGCTCCGGCCACTGGTCGTCAGCCAAGGCGGAGGTCTGCGTGTCGGCCCCCACTCCTTATGTACACATGCGTACTGAGAGACGGCGCTTTGGAATATATACACTGCAGGAAAACTAGTTCAACCACCATTGGATTTTTATATACTTTGGGCTGGTTTTCTAAGCTGTAGGTTTGTGGTTTTCTTGGTCAAAGAAATCTTTGCAGTTTTTTTCTGCCTGTTGGAATGTGAATCTTTACCCAGACGTGAACTTGTTGCATTGTCGCAACTTACTGTGGTTTCAAAGGCAAACTATGTCCTGTACCCATGATGTCTCAGAACACATTAGGTCACGCAGGTATTAAAATTACTAATATTCTAATTTCAATAATAATCAACATAACTAGACTTAGTATTTTGTAACAATCAGTTTATTTTCTTGCAAATGGCTTGCAAAACTGTCTTATAGCTCTTACACATTGATTGAATTTTGGATTTGCTGTCACACAAATGACACAACTTGACTGAAACTTCAGCGTTCGTACTGTCGTGCACGGCCTCACTTTTGCAACTTTTCGTGCATGATAAAAAAACGAAACAAGAAAACTGTCTCGAAGCACGTCCATTTTCACACTGTAGGAATATTGCATGTTATACATACTAAAAACCAGCTAAAAGTGTGAGTATTTGGGTTTTCTGTGCATTTATTCAGATTTCTGCGTTCAGTTGAATCTCTGCGTTGCCCGATTGATCCCAGCTGTGTGCTGTTTCCTTGATTACTCCCTTGTGTATTTAATTCCACCTGTGTCTGAGTTTCCTCGTCTATTCTGTCGTGTCACATGTTGTTGTTTTTGCCCTGCTTGCCAGTTGCCACCAGTGTCTGAGCTCTTGCCACTGCTCACCTGTGCTGCTTGGCTGTTTGCGTATTTCATTGTTAAACCATCATTTACTCTACTACCTGGCTCAACCGTGTCTATCCTCACCAACTACTCCACAAATCATGACAAAAAGTCAATCTTATGGGGCCAAATTGTGTAGCTAGAGTTGTATATCCAGAGACTTCTTCTACTAACAATTTTATCTGCTGTTATCTAGCGTTTGAAATAAAAACTGTGGTGATTCTTCAGCGCCTCAAACTAATACTATAAAAGCAGCGATGCCCAACCCTCATCAGGGTCGTCAGGATCCACTGTACTGCATGTTTTAAACGTATCATTACTCCAGCTCAGATTATTTAAATGATTGCAGAAGCCTGTTGATCACTCGTTTATTTAATCCTTCCCCCTTGGCTCACCCAGCAATTAGCAAACACGTCTGCTGAGGTTATGCTACAAACTACTTCTCGGTCCAATGCTCCTAGGAACGGCTGTAATAGCTTAATGGAGGAACATTGCTGTGGTGGCATGTGAAAGACGGAGTGTCAGAAAGAGCAGGAGCTTCTTTAAGAGACACAGCTCCAATTTCAAGGTGATAAAATGCAAAGTCAAATTTCTTTCTGTTTCACATATACTGCATTTTTATAGCAACTAGTACTTGATTGTGCTGTAAAGTGGCACCACATGTCTGGAAAACGAATAATTCTGCCCCTTTAAATAACTCAACTTGGTATTTTTGGGACCAGGAAACCTGGGGATCCTAATAGAAAGACAAACTAATACGTCAGTTTACTCAAAATGGCTACCTTTATGTCTTGTTTTCCTCTATCTAAATACACTGTTTGGATGACTGTTGAGTATAACTATCAGCAGGATGACAGCAGCTCTGATGCTGCTCTCACTCCTCCTCACTCTCAGCTGTCCTCCAGGAAACCTCGCTCCAGCTGCTGGCCGTTACAGTAGGAATGCATCCCTGGGTCAGATGCCAGGAGCGTGGTGGCACATTAATGACAAAGTGACCATGGGTGAGTTATTAACATGGCACACTTGAATCCTTCCCATTCCCCTCGTGTATCCTTCTCTGCACCACCCACTCTGACAGCAGCTGCCGGACTCCGGGTTTCTCAGTCAGGAAACAGGGTGTGTGCGCGTGTGTGCTTGGATGCGTGTATGTCACAGGGAGGGGATTTTATGGGGTCACGGTGTCCAATTAATTGGTCGGATATGCATGCCGATGGTTCCTGTTTGGTCTTCTCTGGTTTGGGGAGAGTCATCAAATCACTTGACACAGCAGGGGACTTCCCCGTCTGAGAAATACTGTAGATTCTGTTGAGAAACGGGGTTTTGGTTTTCTTTGTGGGATTTCTGTTTGCCTATTGCTTCCACCTTTCTCCACCAGATGGTGACAACAGGCTGCATGCCCGCTGACTCTGCCAGGGCACCTGCATTTCATCATCTCATTATTCTGGAGCTTCAGAGGAGCAGACTGCCAGCACCTCAGTGCCTGAGTGTTTGCCAGTAATGTTACTCTGAGCCTCCCTGAGTTAGCTCTCTGTGTTTTCCCGAAAAGTAACTCTTAGTAACCAACTCTTGTTGCCTCTCTCTCTCTCTCTCAGGTGTTTCCTCGTGATGCCGTGGAAAGTTTCTAGTCCTGGCTTTCTGGATTTCCTCCCCTCGTGACACTGTGGATTGTTATCCAGTGGTTGCCCGAGTCCCATCTTCTCCTCTTCAGACTGACCATAAACTGTTCCTGAATTTCCTAGCTGGCAGTCAGACTGCTCCTCTGTTTCCTCCATGCCTGAACTTACTGGTCCGCCTTCCACCGCAGCCTTCACGTCCTCAACCCAGCAGATATCGCTCTCTGGAATCTAGATCATCTAAGAAACACCACATAGAGACAAAGACCCCGAACCCATGTTTTCCCCTCTTCCTAGTGGAAGTTATTCTTCAACCCAAGTAAGAGCCTTTGTCTCTCGAAGCTTCAATTTCCTAAAAACCTCAGATTCACCATCTCCCTTTGCTGCTCTTTAGTGCGCAGAAGACCTCGTGAGTCCTCTCTAAAGACCAGATCCCTTCCACCCACCTTTTCATATTGTTTTAATAAACTTCATTTATCTGATTCCTGTTCTCTTGTGGTGTTCTGTATGTGGGTTAAGAAACTGGAACCCAACATGACAGGACACTCAGGCCAGATGCAATCAGGAGAACTTTGTCTTAACAGCATTCATTAATACAATCCTATGATTCCGCCTTATGGGAACTAAGCACTCGCCAAGCCAAAACTAATCGATGTTTAGCAGAATTTACTAATTTTTTGCAAAATTCTGTCCAACAGACCACAGCTCCAGATCAGGCTCCGACCTCCAGTCTTGTTCTGATGGTCCGCTCCACGTCTTCTGAGATCCATCCCCCAACTCCTGAAAAGTTTTCTGGTGACATAAGCAGATGCAAGGGTTTTATTTTACAATGTTCACTAATTTTCAATCACTCACCTCAGAGTTTTACCCACGACAGCGCTAAGATTGCTTATATCCTTTCCCTGTAGTCGGGTCGAGTCTTGGACTGGGCAGAACCTAGCTTTCCTACACTAACCAATTTTGGCTGCACTTTAATGAATTTTTGAAAGAATTCAAACAGGGTTTTAGTCAAGACCCAGATAAGACGTTTAATTCACGCGAGTTATGGACAATCAAACAAAGACAGAGAGCCGTAGCTGATTTTGCTATTGACTTCAGAGTTAAAGCTGCTTCATCAAATTGGAACGCTGCTGCATTAAAGAGCGCTTACTTTCACGCCCTAAATGAGTCTATTAAGGATGGACTAGCCACAGTAGATGAACCTGAAACTCTAGAAGAACTAATAAACCAGACTATTTGCCTCGATAAAAGAATCCGGTCCTGTACAAAGGAAAGGAACTGAATAAACCCCCACCGGTAAGAATATTTTCAGTCTCCACTCCTACTCACTCCGCTTCCTTTCCGCAGAACCCAATGGATCCTGATCCTATGCAGATCAGCCACACTCATCTCACTCCGGAGGAAAGGCAGAAAAGAATGATCTCCCGCCTCTGTTTGTACTGTGGGTCTCCTGGTCATTTTATCACCAACTGCCCGGTTCAGTCAAACTCCCGGGTCCATCAGTAAAAGCAAGGAGGCTGGTGGCCACAATCCTTCCTCCCAGTTGTACCGTCGCTGCTGTTACCTGGGAGATTGAGGATCTTATTAAGCAAGCACAACAATCTAAACCCGCTCCTGAAACTTGTCCACCTAACAAGATCTATGTTCCCACTACTGTCCGTGCCCGTTTCATCCACTGGATCCATTCATATAAGTTCTCCGCGCACCCAGGTATTAGTTACACAATTTTCCTCGTTAACCGTAAGTTTTGGTGGTCATCTGTTCATAAAGACATCATCAGCCCATCTGCAGTCCGTCTCCATCTTCCAGCCTCCCTGCGCATCCATCCCACTTTCCATGTTTCCCAGATTAAACCTGTTCAGACCAGTACCTTATGCCCTCCTTCCGAGTCCCCTCATCCCACCCGAGACGTGGATGACCATCTGGCTTACACTGTCCGTCATATCGTAGACTCCCATTGGCGAGGTCGTGGATGGCAGTACCTCATCAACTGGGAGAGCTACGGTCTGAAGGAGCGTTCCTGGGTCCCTGGCTCTTTTATTCTTGATCCTTCCCTTATTGATGATTATCGATCTTCGCTTCCTTCATGTTCATCTCGGCCGCCAGGTGGCGATCGTTGAGTGGGGGGTACTATTGGGAAACAGGGTTTTGGTTTTCTTTGTGGGATTTCTCTGTTTGCCTACTGCTTCCACCTTCCTCCACCAAATGGTGACAACAGGCTGCACGCCCACTGACTCTGCCAGCGCACCTGTATTTTATCCTCTCATTATCCTGTAGCTTCAGAGGAGCAGACTGCCAGCACCTTAGTGCCTGAGTGTTTGCCAGTAATGGTACTCTGAGCCTCCCTGAGTTAGCCCTCTGTGTTTTCCTGAGAAGTAACTCTTACTAACCAACTCTTGTTGCCTCTCCGTCTCAGGTGTTTCCTCGTGATGCCGTGGAAAGTTCCCTGTGAATCCCTAGTCCTGGCTTTCTGGATTTCCTCCCCTCATGACGCCGTGGGTCGGTACCCACCGGTTGCCTGAGTCCCATCTTCTCCTCTTCAGATTGATCATAAACCGTTCTTGAATTTCCTAGCTGGCAGTCGGACCTCTCCTCTGTTTTCCTCCATGCCTGAACTTACCTGTCCGCTCTCCACCTCAGCCTTCACGTCCTCAACTCAGTACTCACCCAGCCGCTATCATGCTCTGGAACCTGGATCATCTAAGAAACACCACAAAGAGACCAAGACCCCGAACCCACAGTTTCCCCTCTTCCTGGTGGAAGCTATTCTTTGATCCAAGTAAGATCAGTCTTTTTTTTCTCAAAGCTTCAATTTCCTAAAGACCTCAGACTCACCAACCCCCTTTGCTGCTCTCCAGTGCGCAGAAGATCTTGTGAGTCCTCCTAAAAGACCAGACCCCTTCCACCCACCTTTTCATATTGTTTTAATAAACTTCATTTATCTGATTCCTGTTCTCTTGTGTTGTTCTGTATGTGGGTTAAGAAACTGGAACCCAACTGTCATGTCGATGAAACATGACAGTTTCATCGACAGCGAGCGGCAAGCAGAAACACAACAGGAAATCGGTTCATACGCAATAAAACGAATAACTTTTATTTCAGAGAGACAGAAATTGTTTAATTTATTGGCTCTGGTGTGTGAGGGAGGCTGCACAAAACCACGGCGTGTGATTCATTTCCTGGCTCCGCGGCATCAAAGGGGACCAAAGTCCTCAAGTGCCTTTGAAAGCTTCAGAGGAACTCAAATAATTACTCTTCATGAACGGACTCTGTGTTGCATCCCAGTTGCACGTAGAGTCCTCGTCCTCTCCCTACATAAAGCATATCGTTTATTATTAAAGCTGGCTGGACCGGGACAAGTTGAGGACTCCACTCTGGGCGTCCCCATATGAGACAGGAAGGGCTTGAGATTGTGGGCTGCAGTTTTTCCTCACATGGTCCTCCTGACATATTCAGACAGGGAGCACCTGGGTGGAACATTTGGTCTTAATGATATGGCCAACAAAACAACCTAAATGATACTTGAATTTTTTTTTTTTTAAAGAGATTGTCACTAATTACAACATAGGACAAAAAAATCAACCCGGCCCTCCCTTAATTGGCTCCTTTTCTTTCATGCACCTATACATGTCCATTCAGTCATGAGCTGGTTGCAAACAAAACCCATGCTCTCCCCTTGACCCAAAACACATCCCTAATTGCCCCTGCACGGCCCGCTTCAGACATTGCTGGACTAACCTATAGTTAAGCATCTCAACATGCTGCCACAACACTTTATGGCATACAACTCAGTACCAGACGAAACAACTTGGAAAATTTAAATTGTCTGATATTTTTGGTATTTTTCTTGCAAATATTTAAGTATATTGAAGTGTAGTTTAACAAAGATCTCTTCCACTATAAACTGATGCATCTTACTTGGTTTTTACATGATCAATCAACAAAATGCAACTCATAATTGTGAGGTTTAAAGGAAAAAGATGCAATGTCAGGCATTAATTTGTACCCAGGGGCCTTTTCTCTGCATAAAGCCCTGTGTGTAAAATAATGTCAGTATAAATCCATCTGTTCTGTGGATGCCTCAGCAGTTTATTGGAGAACATTGGTGAACAAACAGAATCAAGAATACCAAAGAACACACCAGACAGATGAGGTAGAAAACTGCGAAGAAGTTTAAAGCAAGGTTAGGCGATATAAGACAGCATACCTAATTTGATATATATGGTGGCAGCATGATGCTGTGTTGAAGCCTTTCTTCAGCAAGAATAAAGAAACAGGTCAGAGTTGATAGGTATATTGGGGGGAACTAAATACAGTACAAATCCTGGAAGAGAACCACTTGAGATAGGGATGGATGACTAGTTTCTAGCTGGATGCTTAAAAGGCTCTGTCAAAGTCTGCACCTAAATCCAGTTGAAAATCTGCAGCAAAACCAAAACACTGATGTAGTGCTGTATGTCTACAGATGGCAATAGGAGCAATGGGAGAAGGCAAAGGAGCTGGATTTTTTTTCCACATTTATTTGTTAAACTGTCATAACATGAGCATATCGTTTTAAAAAGTTACATACTTCAGCTGTAAATAGATTGGATGATGACACGCTTAAAGGTTTCCAACAATACTAATTGAGGTCGAAAATTGAGTTTGTAACATGACTATGATGCAAGGACAATTGTCTCTTTAGGGATACCAACAAATCTGTCCATACTATTTTAGCATGCTACTGTAAAATAAACAACAAATTGCATATTTCGACAATTTTGTTGTCTAACTTAAGTATAACGGAGGGCTTCATATTGGCAATGTTGTTACCATGCAGCAAGGTCCGTCTTCCTCCCACAGTTCAAAAACGTGCACTATAATTGACAACTCTTAAATACCCTTAGTTGTGTGTCAATGTGTTGTTTGTCCCACCCACCTACCCACCCAGTGACTAATGAAGTTAGGCGTTGGCCCCCATGGCAACCCTGCAAGGACCAGGAGGTTTTAGAAGATGGATATAGGAAATGCACGCATGTGTACATTAAACAGCAGCTTTTCACCTGATTTGGCTTGCAGGTGAAATGAAGCAATGCGTTGGTAAGCTTTATGGGTACCAGGAAATTGGTATGTTTCTGTAAATACCTACACAATCAGGAAGGTGGTTGGTGCTAAACCACTTCCCTTACTCTGTAAATTGCATGTCTATATATATATATATATATATATTTTTTTTTTTTTTGCTGTCATTAAGAAAGAGAAGAAATATACCCCTTCAAAGACAACAATCCAGTGCAAGTTGTCATGACGACACGGTTCTCACACGTCGTGGTGGGCTCTAATGTTGATATTTTTCTCAGCTGACTTTTGGTTTCCGTTTTGCTGTCAGAAACCTGCGGCTTCTCTGCGCGTAGCATGGCATCGTGCAGCTCTGCTTTTGAGGTCGTGACCCGACGAGTTCACACATGTGGCATCTGCACAGCGATCACTTACCAGAGAGTTGCTCTTCCCGCAAGGTGACCCACATGGCATCATGTGAGAACACATGCAGGTGTAGCAAGATTTTCACACCAAGCGGTTTTGCATTCGGGGGAGAAGGGCGGCTTTAGGTAAATGGCCCCAGGATAGTTTTCAGCAGTCTGTAATCACTGGATCAAAAGATGAGGAAAAAAAAAAAATTCGAAGGACGTGTGAATTGCCGCAAGAGGTCATGCAGCACTCAGGAAGTCATTCAGCTCCGTTGAATGTGATTCGGGCAGACAAGTGGAAGAGCTGCTAGTGGTTATTTGTGTGTGACTGAGTTGCACTGAGGCTGCAGTGTGGGACCCTCTTTTCATTCTCCTCCCCTCACACAGCTCCCCTCTAAGCTCTGACCCCCATCAATAAGACGCATTCAGACGCCATCAAACAGACAAGCTGATGCACCGGCAGCCGCGAACCGCTGGGGGGAGAACCATGGGAAACACTCTCCTAATTGCCACCCCCCCCAAACCTTTTTAAAGAATATTAAGCTTCATTAGCTGACCATGCGCCTTTCTTCTTTGGGCCTTCTTTAAAAGCGGGGCCACAGAAGCCCACTCAGCCAACAGGCCATTAAACCTGACAAGTCTTTGGGAAGAACGGAAGGAGAGAGAAACTCTGAGAAAAGTGTGGTTAGCTACCCCCTGATTATGTAGGAAGGAGACTAACAGGTTAGTTATCCTCACGTCTGGTTTCTATCAGGCTCTCTGTGCAGTCCGACTCGCTCAACCAGCTTCAGACTTATTAGGGCCGATTAGGAATCCCAGTTGTGTGAGTAGTTAAAACTCTGGGAGCCCAGATCTAAACAGAAACTAAGTCAGAGGATCTTTTGCCCATGACTGTTTTACGAATACCTCAATAAATTATGCTTGGTATTATTTCATACAAGATATTTAATGGTTGTTGCAGGATGCTAACAACTTGAAAAGGGATTTCATCACGTCTGGGAGGAATTAAGATGAAATTGTAAAATAATGATTGACAAATACTGAATCACGATTGAGTACAATAGAGAATCTTCCCATCGGTGTCAAGATAGCTGCACCCTAAGAGATTCAGATTCAGGAGATGCCTGCAGAAGCAATTAAAGGCTTTGCCTTAGTGTCTAAGATATTCCCTGATTTGTTTCAAATAAGCGGCATTATCATAAGTCCCTGACTCAGTCTTTCCCCCTCAGGGGATGTCTACATTGTTGTTCACATTAGGCACTTAAAAAGACTTCAGCCTAGAAGTAGTGAGTCATGGGTTAAAGCTGGTGTTTAGCTACGGTGCCCTCTTTTTGTGCACAGGCCTGAACTCGCCTTTTGGCTCCGACTGACACCAGAGGATTTAGATGCAAAGGTTGGAGTCTTGCTCTAATTAGAGGGATCAAAATAAAAAATCTTTGAACTATTTACATCCTTAAAGGAACATTTGTATTACATGCAGAAACCAACTTAATGTGATTTTAAAAAAAAAATACTTAAATATTTCCACTTTTCCCCGAGGCATGAACTTTTCCTCTTGCTGCTAATTTACCTTAAACCAACCAGCAAAGGTGCTAATGCAGCGGTCTCAAAGTCCAGCCCTCTAGGGTCGGTCCCAGACATTTAGATGTCTTTCTGCTTCAACGCACCTGGCTCTAATATTAGCTCATTAGCAGAGCTCTGTAAAGCTTGACTTTATGCTAATGAGGCAGTTTAGCCATTTAAGTGTGTAGGACAAGGGACAAATGTAAGAGTTTAAGACAGCTCTTCTAATGCCTGTTGGTGCATATTTTACACGGCTGAAGGATCAAATTGAAATCACTTTGCTGTCATCTCATGTTCGTAGTTATGCCTGCATGTGCTGTGTTTAAATAAATCTGTATTTAATGTAGAATCTGTTTGAAAGTCAAATCATAGTTGTTGTTTTTCTAAGTGTAACTAAATTCAAGCATTAAGAGGTTTTCTCACAAGATGTTTTCCTTTCTTTTTTTTTTTAATCAAAGGAAAAGACTAACTTTGCCCATTCTGAGCATGAACTGCTCACTGTGACCTTGTGACATCATTATTCAAGAAATGAGTAAATGCCGTCCTCTTTTTTTGGCTCCAGAGAATGACATATGTTTCCAGGAATGGGCTCTCCATTAATCAAATGCTATTAAGTGCTAAACGGTGCTTTAAGAGAAGACCCCCCCACCCCCCCCCGACCCCCTTCTCTCCATCCCAAACCTTCCACTCTCCCAGCCAGCTCATATCAGCTGGCACAAATAGGATTCATCACCTTGTCATCCTGAGATAATAAGAAGCTCTGAGGTACCCGCGGCCTGATGGGATCTGGATGAATGTGTGAACCTGCGATGCTGCGGGAGCGACAGCCGATGGTCAGCAATGGGCCGGGCCTTCTTGTTGCTGACACAAAGCCGTTGCCGTGCAATCAGCTCGGTGTAAAATTGGCCCTCACAAAGGCGGACAAAGGCAGGGGGCTGGTGGCTGGGGCGGGAGCGCGGCAACACAGCTGTGAGCAGAGCCTACACGTCCCGACTCAATATGGGCTCCCCTCACATCTGTAGCCGCCTGGCCCCTGCTTCCGCCGGGTCCCAGGGACAATGGGGCCCCTCTGCCGACCCCTTTTGTTGAGAAGTTTTTCAGAGTTCCTATTTAGCCTAAATCTTAAATATTTCATTAGGCCTCCTTCGCCCCAAACTCCCTCTTTCACCGCCATTTGAAGAGCAATGCCAGGACCTCCAGTCTGCTGTAGTTACGCCCCGAAGACGACAAAAGGTTTCTTCTGAAACTTCTGGGGACCTGCTGTTGCACACAAACAAGCACTGTTTAATGCCAAACAATGGAGCCGTCCTTCTTCCATCACGCTAAGCTTCTGAATTTGATTTGTTATAATGGAGCAGAAATCAATAGGTGGTTCCAGGCATTAAGGACACATTAAAGTTGAATTAAACTGTTTCTGCATATTTATATGACAACATTTTGCTGTTAAAAGGCCCTTTTGGGATAACTCTGGTAGTATTTCAGATCTTGTTACAAATGGTAATGTGCCAGAAGATGCTTTCTACCTGCTTTACATTTAAATATTAAATTTTAAGAAACTTACAAAATGAGTCAATTTTTAATCACAATGTTTTTAAATCATCCAATCTCGTATGTGAGGTACTTTATACACCTAAATAAGATTAGCATCTCTGTTGAAATATGGCTAATGTGCTGTTGCCATATAGTCATAAAAAAAAAAACTTTTCCCATGCCATCGGTTCAAGGATTATGAAGCAAAATTAATCTGTTCTTTTCCATGTTCTAATTTTGTTTACAAATCTAAACTCGAGTTCATTAAAACAATCACCAGGAGTCAACATTGTAATTATAAATTTCGTAAAAACGCAACAATGATCAAAAAGTTAGCTTAAACCGGAGACAGGACCAGTACAGTAACAGTCCTGGATCCAATACTCAGACTCAATGGTCTTATGTTTCCACAGATTACCTTTTGGTTGACTTTAAAATAATTATTTGTGGGTAATTTCTTTGGTTTTTGGCATTAAATCTAAATGAATAGAGCTTTTTGCAGAAACCCGTTAGTTTTCCTGCAACAGTGGGAGGACTCTGATGCCCATCATCACCTTCTATGGAGATAATATTACTGTAACAGTCCAGCCCAACTTTAAATGCTCTAAATGTTTTCTTTCAGTCTTTTCTCCTTCTCAACTCAAAAATAACTGAAGTGAAACCTTTGGGGCTCTTTAGAGAAGCAGGAAGGCTAAGTTGATTACCTAGAGTTTGTTTTGAGCTTTCAGGTTATATTTATCATCCAGGACTACATCACAAGCTTAGAAGATGTTGGCAGCCCGTTGGAAGGCTGCCGACATCCGTGGAAATACAGAAAATAAATAAATAAATGAACAGGCAGCTAACACAGTTAGTATGCTAATGGTGCTAATAGAGGCTAATAAAACTTGTTAAACACATTTTTTTTTACAAATACCACTATTGTATTGTACTATGCTGTACTAAAAATAGTAATATACTATCAATCTCATGTTCATACATAGAGTAAGGTAGCTTCATGATTAATTGCTAATTGCTCACACAAATAGACTCCTTGAATTACACAGTTATGGAGTAAGAGTGCTGGATGTAGGAGCCTTTCACATCATGTTTCCAGCAGTTTACATCCCTGCACCTCCATAGAATTGACAGCACACATTTTTTTAAAACCACTACTTATGTTTTGAAATCAGTTGTGACCTCTCTTTCTTCTTCTCTTCGACAGTCTGTAGCTGTAGCAGCTTTTCAGCAGAACATGGACATGACATGATCGTTCTGAGGCTTTTTCATAGAGTGTAGATCTGAAGGTATGTGTACAAAATGCTGCTGCATATTTAAACAATTTTCTGAGTTTAAACAACACCAGGACAAAAACATTAAATGTTGTAACGAGGCCAACGGGTTGGAGCCAAATACTTGCTCCAACCTACAAAATATACAACACTCCAAAAACCCAGATGTGTACACAATTAATGTTATCGGTAGAAATAAAACTGGACGCATTTCCCTTTTATCGTGACCGTAAAAATATAACCATGACTTCTTAAGAGTATTGATTGTGTTAGACATGTTTATAAAAGCTGAAACGTGATTGAATTTTAAACATAATAGTGACATGGTCAAATAGCAACGGAGAGAGTTATAAAGTGCTAAATATACATGTAAGCCCACACATCAACACTACCATACAAGAGGTGACCAAACACTCCCATCCAAATATTAAACACTTGTTAATAGCTTTTCCAGCCCGACAGCAGAATTTCTGTCATGACGGACAAAATGGACTGAAAAGGATTTGCTTTTATGTGAAGCCCTAAACTGGTGTGATTGGATGAAGGGACAAAAAGGAGCTTTTGTTAAAAAAAAAAAAAAAAAAAACTAGAAGAGAGGGGGTTGTTTTATCCAGCACTTTTAAGAAAGCCTGATGAATAATTCAGTGTTATCATTCAACTTGATGCTCAATTATTATGTTTTTCTTCTGTCTTCAAATGCGAGGGACCCCGGCAGACGGGGGGTATCATAGAGGGGCAACTTGGGGGAAGTAATGCGCACACAAGGACAAAACAAGAAAGGCTACGGCGCAGTCACTCCGCTGTCAGCTTGATAAATATAATGTGTCACCAATTAAAAACTCATTGCCATTCTCTAATTCAGCCAAGGCCTTGTTAACCGCTCCCTGGCAGGGAGGCTGCAGCAGCCGCCTCTGCCTCTCCAACCAGCTTGGCCATAATGGAGGGCCCCTGATTTCCCATCCCTTTAGAACGATGGGCGTTTCCTTTGGCATGTAAATAAGACATTCACTCGGCAGCACGTTACCAATAGAAAAAAATGACTATCTATGTCTTTGATTTTCATCTTTTTCATGGGAAAACAAAGAATTCTATAGTTTCAGATTTTATTCAAAAAACCCTTCTTTTTGGTGGATTTCTTTGGGAGCTTTCTCATGGTAATTGTGTTGACTCAACTTGTGCGACGTAGCTATACAACGCATATGAACCCTAGCAGGAGTCCATTACAGAAATACCATTTAGCAAGCTGTTTCTGTGAGAAAGTCAAACGTTTAAGGGGCTTTTTTTGTGCTGGTCAGGGACAAGGGTCCTGGAGGAGCAGCAGGGGTCCAGCAGAGGCTTCAGTGGAAATAAAGGCCTCTCAGGTCTGAGATAGTTTCACAGCTGAAATAAATAGTGCCAGAGTTGTAGAAAAGTAGGTTTTCTTAAGTAGCGTCTGACTTTATGTCAACCATGACTGCTGTCCTATTTAGCAACTTTCTTTCCTGACACTGGATAAGTGGGTGTCGTTAAGCCTTTCACCCAAACACAGAAATCTCCAAAAAAAAAAACTCACTTTTGGTAAAACTTTTTAAAACAAATGGAGCAAAATAAAACAACAACAGAAGAAACGCATACAGAGATATGATTGCTTTAAAAAAAAAAAAATCTTTGATCAAAAAAATTACTTATTTCTGAAATTCTTTCATGAAACTTTTAGACTGTTGACATGGAAGGTCACGACAACTTCACTTTTAACTTTACTTGCTGTAGTAATAAACTGCATAATTTTCATATGCATTATGCATTAATTATGCTGTGGGGGAGAAAATAAAAAAAAACCCAATCAAAATCAAATAACCACAGATACTGTCTGAAAATGCTAAATTATATAAATATAATCCGTTATTTTTATGCACAAGCCAACGGTATCACTGAAGTGAAAGAAGTAAAAAATTTAGTTTAAAACAAAAATGAGTTTGATTTGCTTTTCTCATTAGGTATTTTGTTGACTATGGTACTACAACAAGGAACACAATAATGACTTGACACAGCAGAAATACAAGCTAATGTCAGCACTGAAAGCATATATATCCGCTAAAGAAAGCTAGAAATGAAGACTGTTTAAAAAGGTTTATTTAAAAAACCAAATAAAGTTTGAAAAAAAAAAGTTTATTTAAATGAAAATATGCAAATTTTGTAAACTGTGACACAAGTATTGAGGAGAACCTAAATGAAATGAACCAACACAAAATAAAATGTCCAATAGTGGGTTTAAGGTCCAAACATCAGCACTGCAGCACAGCTAGTGGCTGAAGGAATTTATAATAGCAGCAACACTCCCATAAGCTAATCCTACAAAAGCCAGACTTTCTTTTTTTAAAATAAAATTCTTTTTTGTTCATTTGTGATGGAGTGGAACATAAAATTACAGCAGAGATACTATGTAAGCAAAAAAAAAAATTGTCTTAATACTTAGTTAGCTCTGAAAGTAAAAGAGTTTATGTTTGAAAAAAAAACAAGAAAATAAACCATAAACCATTTGAAATAAAAACATCTTTTTAGCAGTTGGATTTTTGTGTAGTAAGACGGATCATCTGAAAAATTCAAGTGTGACAAAAAAAAGACCAAAAAACAAAAGAAGTCAAGAGGGAGTAAAATACTTTTTCAAAGTACTGTGCCTAAAGTACAAATCATTAATTTGTCTGGAGAACTCTGTAGTCGCACATGATGTTGGATACTGAGATTGGTTCATGTTTTTTGGTGTAGTTGAAGTTATAGTAGAGCCAAAATTACTATTTTAAAAAGAGATGGAACAGGTAACGAGTAACAGCATGGAGTATTTATAACAACTGATATGAAAAAAACATCAAATCAGTACTGGTGTGAGGCAAGAACAGTAAGCAAGACTGACGAAGCGTTCCAGCTGTCCACTTGTCCTCTACATGTTGCACAATAAAGTATTTAGTGGAATACTTACTCTTTAAGTTTGTATTTACTTAATTCGTACATAACGAGCTGGTGAGTCAGGTCTTTAGGTTTATTTCTTTCAACTTCAACGCGACGCCTTAATCTCAGCAGCTGGGAAAGAATGCAGATTTGGAAACATTTCTAAGAGTTGAATTTCTGGAATTCTGGGGTCACATTTATCAGAGTTCCCTTCCTCTTTGTTCCCGTCTCCTTAGCCATTTGCGCCGATGCTGGAATGCAACATATTCCATTCAACAGCAAATAAGCCGGGTCATCTGGAAAAATTAGAGTGTAGGAGCAGAAAACAAAAGGAATGAGGTGCAAACATCTGAAAGAGTCCAGAACTCCATCTTAAACACCGGACAAACGCTCCTCCTCCTCCTCATCTCTGCCCGCTCATTATCCCCGTCAAACAGGACCAGGCCCACTTGGCACAGCCCTGCAGACTTAATTGAATTAGACATACCAGCTTGTGTAGGTATTGTGTGGTGGCATGAGAATCTCCCAGCCATCTCCATGAGGGCAAGAGAAAAAAGGAGGGTCAGTAACACTTGACGGCAGATCTAAGAGTCTGAGATTCTCAGGAGTAGAAGGGTTTCTCACAGCCAGAGGACCACCAGCCTCAAGCCTCGACCGTGCCAGATTTATGTTTATCTCTAAACTAGATGTGTAAAAGGAAGCCAAACAAATCTGTAACTTTGGAACCTTTCCATCACACTGAACAAATTATCTGCGGCTTTCATTTTGTTTGGTCACATTTCTGTTATTATTTAAAAAAAAACAGCATTGAATCATTTTTTTCAGTCACATTTAGCTCGTGCAACTGTCAAAGATGAAGGGCGTGTAGCAACTGTAGCTTTATGTAAATTGTATATTTTTGACAAGCAGAGCTGATGAACGTTGCCTGTCAGCAGAAAGCAAAAGGCAAAAAACTAGATCTCAAACTAGAAATCAAATCTTTACAATTTGTAACGGCTTAGGACTATGTTAGGACTGCAGCACAGCTATAAGGTAAAGGTAGTCAGAAAAGAAGGTGTTTAACCTTTCCAGCAAACTGTTTCTTCTCACATTGTGTGAGACTTTGTTTAAACATTTAGGCCAGCGGTCTCCAACTATGTTAAAGTCCTTCAACAAGGTGGTCAGGTCACAAAGCTGAGACTTGGCACTGCAACTGCATTTCAACAAAAAGGCTAGTTTGGATAGCTTTTTTTCTCCTAATTAATTATATCACTATTTGACTAATGCTTTTGTTATTGACTCCGGTAAATCTTGTTAGTTTAATGATCATTCAAGTGTGACAAAAAAAGAGGAAGACAGCAGAAATTGAACAGGAAGAAAATACTGCTTAATATTACAGACACTATGTTTAAGTTAGTATGTTTTAATTTCTTAAAAAGATTAAGATAATATCTCAGTATAGTAAAGTTTCTAACTGGAAACATGAAGATTAAGTTTAAACCAAAAATCTGTTTGATTTAAATTTTTTGGTCAAGGATCTGCATCATAAAACTTAATTGTTTTTGCAACGTTTGCTCAATTATCTAGAAATCCTAAATGTTCTCATTAAATCTGAATTTGTAAAGTAATGGTATCGATTTGCTCTGATGCGACTTCACACAGCCCTTCAGGAACCCAGTGTGCCAGCTTAACCCTCTGACTCGGAGTTAACGCTGATCTAGAAGCTGATTTTAAAGTCAAGAGTCACTCACTTTGTGTCGAGAGATTTCTTTCTCTCCGCCCCGTTTTCACTTTAAAATAGACAGAAACCTCTTCTAATGTGATTGCCCTTTCCCATTTCACAAGACCGGTTTTAAAAGGATATGCTGCGAGGGAAAGCCGCGCTGCTCCGACTACATAACGTCACCTCCCTAGCCCTCGGGGTCAGAGCCAGATTGACACTATAACCCACATCCCTGATCCTCCTTCAGTCATTTTAGAGGTGCACCGAGCCGGCAGTAATGCGGCCTGCACTTTATTCATTTTGGGATTAGCCGAGCTGAAAAGATAAGCTCTGAATAATTGAAGTCCATGGACCACAGAGAATCTGATGGGATACTCCGCTCTTTAACTTTTTTCCTCCTCTCTCCTTTCTTCGCGCCCACATAACGGGGAGGACAGCCCTTGTTAGATTCAGGCGGACAGATGTGGTAGAAGAGGAGTGGGATGGAGAGAGGGGTGACGCCGGCTGCAGGGAGCTGTCACTCATGTGCAGTGGGAGGACATGGAGCAATGAATCCTCCACAGCCACCAGTGGACAAGACAGATTTGTGTGCGGACACCAGACGTCCAGACAGTATGCCATCCTGCCTCCTTTTCGGTCTTTATCTTTGCTCCTGACTCTTTTAACTCTCGCTGAAACGATATTTCCTGAATTGTTGCGGATTCATTGCGAGGCAGAGGAGAGGGAGAAAGTCAAAGGCAGCCGGTGTCAATGCAAAAAGTACAGAATAAGTATCGAAGCCTTCAACAACAGCAGAGAATCTTTTTGTTTTTCATGTGTGAGCTCAGCAGTTTATCCAACAATATAAACTCCCTTTTTGTGTCCATTAATTCATAATTTGTTCCTTTTATTTAGTAAACAAACTATTTTGTCCCGTTTTATCTAAACCACTGCATTTCAGCAAGGCTTTACCTCCTCTTTGAAGTTATATTGTATTAACTTATATACATAAATATTTGTAGAACCACTCAAATGTCACATTTTTTTCATTGTACAAAATTTAGTTGAAACTTTTATTATGTTTATTTTTTCTTCTGATCCCAGATTGTGCCAGTTAATGCTCATGAAATATGACAAACTCTGACCCCCGATCAAAATAACTATCAGAAACCTATTGGACCAAGACAATAGCATTTCTTAACAGTGGAGTATAAAAAATATTTTAAATATTTAAAGTGGGGACCATGCCCTTGGCAGACACAAGTTGATACGAGGTTAGTAAGTAATGTCCTATTAGCAGTTTCATTTCTTTCTTTCTTTTTTTTTTTTTGACCAAATTGACCAAAAGTGCTAACGCACTAAAAGACTAAGAGAAGAAATAATTTGCACTTGTCAGGAAGACATTTTGGACTGTGAGTACAGTTAAAATGGTCAAGTCATTACCATGACAAATACAAAAACAGCTATTAGATAAAGCACTGATATATAGTATGTCTATTATTTTGTAAGTGAACGATGCTGAAAGTTCCTAATAGCCTTAGCAAACCAGTCTATGCTAGACTGCATTATATGGCAATAGAATAATCAACTTTAGTTATTTTTTTAAAGGCGTTTCAATCTGAATGATGGATATGACATTACAAACATGGTTGCGCATACATTTTTAAACTTTAAACAGGATAACGTGGTCAGACCTGGACAGAGATGGTTAGGATGACGACCATGTTTACTAGCTTAGCTTTAGCTGATGTGGCTTGATTACAGCTTAAAGTTGCAACAACAAAACACAATCTACTCACTGTCACAGAGAAACTTTAGTTATTGTCTATCGAAGGATTTTCCCCCTTCCGTAATAATAAACACTGACATTGTTGGCCTGAGAAATGAAGGCATTCTAGAAACACATCCTCTTGCCGCCGGTTGCCTGCACTTTAACAGAGGCCAGGCAACATTAAACACAATTCCTCCGATTATTACAACAGCCGGCATCACGTGTGCCACTGAACTGGACCGCGTGGCATGACAAGCTCAGACAGACCTGCAGCCACCGAGTGAGGCAAAAATATTTTCTCTGCCCAAATCACAAGGGCACATTGCTTCCCGTCCCGGAGACGCGACACCCACTGGCTCCTCGCCTTCCAATAGAACTTGTTTCCTGTGCTCCAGGACATTTTTATGGGGGTAATAATAACAGTATGATCGCACATAATACGCTCACTGTTCACAACACCGAAATGGAAAGCATGAGAAGGCGAAGAACAGTGCGTCTTAAGATGAAAAATTAACTACGGGAATGGCGAACAGAAAATAAGCAAATCGGGATCTGCTGTTAAGAACAGATACATTTGTTTGTAATAACTGCATTAAGATTGTATCTTATTTGTTTTATTGTTGTTGTCAGACATGGTTTCCTAGCTCCAAGATGATCAATTTCCAAGTTTAAAACCAAAAAATAAATCCCTTGTGTCCTTTAACCACCTGACTCAAAGTGAGTAATGAAAAGGCGACGCGATGGCGACTGGAGTGGCCAGAGATATAAATCAACGATGGTTTGTAATTCTCTTCATGTAAACAAAGGCCGAGCGAATAAAAACTCATTAAGCTGACATGTGAATTGGCAAACAAACTGTTTAATGTGTGTCTGCTGTGTGCAGTGGGTTTTGTTTCAGTGTGTGTGGGGGCAGCCCAAATTTACATCTGATTGGAGTTTAATGGCCCATGGCTGCCTTTACTGCATGACCACTATGGTAACCAAGCTTTTCTCAAGATTTTCAGCAGAGTAAAATGTCCCTGCCCTCCCCACCCCCCCCATCTATTTGAAATGTGTCATGCAAAGCCAAATGGGGCAAGGAGCTTGTATGTATCAATTTGTTTCTGTAGCGAGGCCCAAGCCAGGCCGGCAATGAATATATGGGCCATTGAGTCCCTGCGCACAATGGCCACAGCTGATGCGGTTGCCACAGAGACACGCCCTTACAAAGGGCCGGAATGGTGACATATGGTCCGAACCTGCCCAGTCGCTGGACCCCCAAAAAGGTTGACTGCATTGACAGACAAAACCCTGCGTTAGCCATTTATCCGTGCTTACTCATTTCATGGTAAGATAAACTTTTTATAAAGTATCCGCAGCACATGCACGAGAAGTAAGCGAATAGGGGGGAGAAAAAGTCACCATGTAAAATGGGGGAATTCATTATTAAGTGATTAACAAAGGCTTCTTTACCACCTGCTTCTACATTAATACGGACATTAAAGGCCACTCTTCTTTCACAAGAAAGAGAGATTAACTCAAGGGTGATTCACAATTTGAAATGACAAAGTGTCGGTAAATATCATCAACCTATCCTAAAATAATTGTAACTCAAAAACAGAATGCATTATTTTTTGCACAACTATTTTCCAGCTAAAAGAAAATTCAAAGTACTTTACACAATTAGAAAGAAAATAAAACATCACCTTTTATTTTCTCTGCAGTGGCAAAGTGATGACAGGTCGAAAGACTGACTGCACTTTATGCTGTCTAACTTGATAAGGGTTGATGAAAGAAAAAATATTTTAACTGTATCTTTATGTTAAAAAACAAATAAAAAAATTTTAAATTGTCCCTGTGGACGGCATGCCATGAGGTGAGTGGACATGGCAGAACTCCAACAAAAAAATAAAAATAGGCTGACAGACTTGGTGTAAAATAAACTTGCTGGTTGCTCTCTGAATGATAAAAGAAAACGGAGAGAATAAGATTAATCCTTAGCATAAAACAGTTGGACTCGGCAGTGAACGACAAAAAATTAGATTAAATCTTGAGGCAGGGCTGGAAAGTTAGGAAGGGGCAAAATAAATCAGAGGAAATGTGGAGCAGCTGAGGCAAGCAGCGAGACAATCAGGTTAAGCACAGGTGGGATGAATAAATCTGATGAGCAAGGAAACTGTGGAGAAGGAAAATAAACAGAGAAGCAAAAAAACTAAGACAAGACTCAAAAATCTAGAAACCCGAAAGGAAACTGCATGACAACAATCTAAGAAAAATGAATGCAAAAATACAAGAAACAAAGGACAGGATGAAGAAACTAGCACAAAGGAATGAAGTACTATGGCAACCTCAAAACAATAAACAGAAAAAATCTGGCAAGACCTGACAGAACATAAACAACCCACCAGATAGGAACTCAGGCAAAAACCCAAAAGGCTGCGACACAGAGTCATTTTTATTTATTTCTTAATCCCAAATGTTTCTAACATGCAACTAATTAGGCTTCATGTCACATTCAACTTGGATGAGTTTTTATCTTGATCTAAAATAGTGATGCAGTTAGGTAAAAACAAAAAATGCATGAATATTTTTAAGCTTTTTATGAATATTTGAAACAAAATCTGACAGAGCCGATGAAGTTCTACTAGCAAAACAGAAGCTGTGTGAGAAAGGGATTAAAGATTGACCCGTTTCATCCCTCACTGTTAAACTATGTCATGATGTCATCACAGGCTTCTCATGGTGGGACTTTTTCTTGAAGCAAAGTAGCTCTAATTATGCTAAAACATAATTAGAGCTATTTCTTCAAATGACGCATTCGGTGAATCATTCGCATTAGTGAAGGTCTCTGGATGTAGATCTTTCAAAAATTACACAGATGCCTACTAAAATTATAAAGATAAAATGTACTAAAGGTTTACCAATTTAAAGCTTTAACTGAAATAAGCTGAAAACATTCATTACTTAGTCCTTTATCTTTCTGCTAAATTACAGCAACATTTACCAATAATGTTGATACTTTTCGCAAAAGTATTAACATGTTTTGAACTTTATTTCACTAGGATTTGTTTGAAAGATGAACCTCAAAGGATTGCTTAATAGTGAAATATAAAGGAAATTATCCATTGTTTCAAACATTTATATTTGGGAAGTTTGATGGTGGCTTGTGTTTGGTGTCCTGATTCAATAGTTTCAGAAATTACCAATGCGAGTATTTATGGAAGTGTCTCAGCAGCTTTGCAGATCTTAACCTTAATTAAACACTTGTAGATTTTAATATTCTGATCTTGCCACCGATTCTCAATTGAATTTACATCTGTGAAGCCTTCTAACATATATAAATGTGCTGTGATTCAAACCACTCCAGTATATCTCTGGCTGTGTGTTCGGGACTATTCCGCCAGAAGAATATTTTGTCCCTGTCTCAAGTCTTTTGCCCTCTCTTAACAGGTTTTCTTCCTGCATTGCTCTTTATTTAGCTCCATCCATCATCAGCAACATCCTGTCTGCTTCCTTTCCCTTCTGAATAACAGCGTCACCACAGAATAATGCTGCCAACATCATGTTCTAACATGGAAAAATATATTAAAGATGATGTGCAGTGTTACTTCTTCACCAGATATTGGCTTAAAACCTTCAGATTTAGTCGTTCATGAAAGACGGATGTTTTCAAACTGTTTCTCTGGCTCGCTGAAAACGCTCATTACTTAGTCAACACAGAAGAGTTAGGCCATTAAATAAAATGTAATTCAGTATTTGTTTAAGATAGTTTCACTTGTTTATATATTGTATGAATAATGCTTGGATGTCATTAAAAACTATGCCTAATCCTGATCAAAGTAGTGCTGTCATGTCAACATGTACAAAATGACACAGTTATTATTATTCTTTGATTTCTCTGTTTGGTGAGAACTGTGCAAAATCTTTAAATCTATCTTCATTTTAGTCTGTATTTTATTTTTATTCAACCGTATAACAGTAAAAGGAGGGTGAAGGTTAAATACTCTCAACATTTTTCAGATTTTTATTTATGAAACCTTTTAAAATCAGGTATCATGTTAATTACATCTATTCTCTACCTTATGATGGTCTGTTACATATGTTGCTGCGACTTTTTTTTTCTTTTCTTGAACTATCAGATGGTAGTTTCTCCTGACAAAGGATGTGACAGCACAGTGTATGTGATTCAAAAGGATGAATCAACAGATGTCCAGTCTCACACACACACACACACACACGCACACACACATACCCACGCCTTCACACAATGATTCTTACAACCACATGTGTACTCTGCAGGGAATAGGTCAGGCCAAAGTGTCAGGAGATGTCAGCTAGGTTGACAGGATGTGAGTGAGACCCGGAAGAAGATCCCACTCAGTTTAAATTCAGAGGTGACAGGTCCTTCTGGATCTGACCCGTCCATTCCCCAATTTCACCCCATCCACCCGCCTGCACAGAAGCCCCCATTGACCGGTGTCAAAAAGGGGGACCTGAAGAAGAACATTACCCTGGGAGGTCAGAGACCCCCAGGTGACCCAGTGGAGCCCCCTTTAAGACCAGATTCTCCGACTGAGTCCAATGTTGAGCTGTCAGATCTGAGGCAGAACGTGACGCTCAAATGCAGGCAGAACTAATCGGAGACCGATGCCCCGTCCTTGTGCCTGGTGGCGCAATAGTTTTCAGGAGAAAACAGTACACTAGTTTTCAAAACACATTCACTCACACACCCTCGTTGCTATCATATGAGCAGATTCCCACACTTGAATAGAGATACGGACCCCACCCTTGGACCCCACACTGCACAGCCGTCTGCACAGCTTTCTTGAATTCACACACAGATCTAAAAATACAAACGAGGGAGGAAATCCCCGCATTCCTGCTGCAATGGACCTGCACTACAAAGACATCCAAACAATGAGTCTCTCTTGACTCGGAATCATCCCAGACAGCATAGGAAGGCTGAGGCATCAGAGAGTTGTTTTTCCCGGACAGACTGTTGTGTCTAGGAGTGGAAACCTCTGACCGCCGCTGCTGACTCATGGCAAGGGGCCATATGTGAAAGAATGGCCTGCAGCATGGGACAAACACATGTGGGGAGAGCTGCTGGCATCCAGCATGGCATGTGTCCACAGACTGCCAAAGGATGCCCTGAGAGCAACACTGTATCTGGCGGGAAGCCGAAAGCCGCCAACAACAGATGATCATTTCAAGCAATAAAAGTCTGACTCAAATGTGAGGGGAGCTGCTTCTGCAGCTCGACGCCACTTGAAAACACACAAATTCATGATTCAGACAGGTGGAATACAGTATGTCTACCAAACACATTAATCACAAACATCCACCAAGTGAGAGGCTGACTCATTTCTGTCCTGTGAGTACTTGAGGCGTAGCTCAGTGCTAACGTCAGTGGCTCAGAGCTTCAGATCAGATCTCTCTGAGCGTCTGGCTTGCATCATTCTCATTGTCTGCGGTCACAGCGGGGCACACATCTCACTCTCAGACAAGAGGTTTCTCACTTGGACAAAGGTAGCTTAATGACTCGTGAGACTTTTATTTCCTGGCAGCGTGGTGGGTGCCCGGCTTCAAAACCAAAGGAGTGAGGTGATAATACAAGCTGTTATTGTGAAGTTAGCCTTGTTTAGAGCTTGTGTGTTTGTAAAGTTTATAGAGGCTGGCTGTGTAACAAGTGGGTATAAAAAAATATAACCAGCATCTAATTACTTAACCTAAAATGTTTACACTTACAAACCACTGTTTATAAGTATAAAATGTACACTGTTTAATTAAAGATGAGAAAACTAGTTAGTTAAAATATAAACTTCTTATAGTGTCAGGACAAACAATTTAGCATTTGACTGGTTATATTAAGAAGTTACAAACACCTGTTTTCATAAAACACAGAGATTGCTGTAGCCATTTTGGCTTTCACACCCAGACACCCTGGAAATGTTTGTTTGCATTAAAAGTTAAAAGAAGTGAATAAATAGAAGTGGGTAAAAGTTATTGTCAAATAAGAGTGAAACTACTTCAATATATCTTTCCTCAAGTAAAAGTAAGAAGCATCCATCAAAGAAATTGCTCAAGAGTAAAGAAGTATTTAGATAAAAGGCTACTTAAGTATTGAGTAATTGATCATAACACTAACTTCATATTTTACAAGGAAGCCATCAAAAGCAGTGAGCAAAGTCTGGCAATTAAAAGACAAAAAGATTACAAATGAATAACATAATCATAAAATAACAAATTAAGGCATAAGAAACACATTTCAATTTTTTTTCCCCCCCAGTATAAAACCTATGAAACTAATGCTTACAGTAGATAATGTACATGTATGTAAGTATTTCCAGCGACAATAAATAGTGTTGGCTGTAACTTTTCCACCTACAAATGGCACAACAGCCTGGGCAGATGATCATCACTCACTGGATTATTCAAGTCCTTATAAGTTCGTGTAACGAAGTGATTTACATGTAAAGGTGATTTATCAAAGAAATCTGTAAAGAATTCTGCAAAAGAAAAAAATGCAGAAATGCAAAATAAAGTCTTGAAACACTGAAAGTTTAGTTGAAAAAACTGAGATATTCTCAAACACTTCAATGTTTTTTTTGTTTTTTTATCCAAGGGCTAATTAATTTCTTTCCCTTGAGTACAGAGTACAGCCTTACCTTTTCCTTGACTGACAGCTAAACAAAAGGAACGGGACAGAGTGATTTGTCAATGGGTAAAAATCAGCACAAAGAGCTATTGATTGGCAGGGAAGAAAGAGACCGGGGGACAATGAGCGTGGCTGTGAGATCTCCCCTGAATGATCAATACTGGAGTTCTGGGTGAGGGAACCGTCCCACTTGTGTTTATACAGTCAGATACACAGCAAAGATCATCCATTGTAGAGCCAGACTGGTGCTGTCACTCAGAGCAGAGCGACGCTGCAGGGGGCGGCCAGGCATCTCTATCTCACACAAAGATGTCTCCTCTAATGCTCCGAGTCGGACCAGTCTCCAATGCTGCAATGGGTAAGGGCACAAGAAGCTCACTGCTGGGGTCTTAATCAAAAATGAAGACAATTAGTTCTAATTTATTCCTGCATGCACAATTTGTTCAGAAGTTTAGACGATTTATTTTAGATGGGCAAACATTTTTTTTCCTAGCAGCTGAATAAATCATTTAGGTTTTTCATTTTATATAGTCATATGTAAAAGTTTATGCACTCCTTTTGATCTTAATTATTTTTATTTCTAAATATTTGGGTGTTCGCAACACCTACTTCAGTTTGATATATCTAGTAACTGATGGACACAGTAATATTTTAGTATTGAAATGAGGTTTATTGGACTAATAGAAAATTTGCAATATGCATTAAAACAAAATTTGACAGGTGCAAAAATTTGGGAGCCCTTACCATTTCATTTATTTGAATACCCTCGACAACTTATCACTAATTCACTGAAATACAAAATTGGTTTGGAAATCTCATTAAGCTTTGAACTTTATAGACAGGTGTATCCAGTCCAGAGAAAAGGTATTTAAGTTGGCCAATTGCAAGTTGTTCTCCAATCTGAATCTCCTCTGAACAGTTGGCATCACGGGGATCTCAAAACAACTCTCAAATGATCTGAAAACAAAGATTGTTAAACAAAATTTGTTTAGGGCAAATTCCCAAACTGTGGCGGGTGCCGTGCCATTGCAGTGGTGGCGCGGGAAGTGGTATGGATGAATGGAAAAAAACAAAAACAAACGAATGGAAAAAAAAAAATGAATGGAAAAAAAAAAAATGATGAACGCTGTGTGTGCTGAGGGGGGGAGTGTTTGAGTGGATGGAAGAGTATAACAGGGAGTCTCTAAGAATCTCTCTACATGCATCGTATAACAAGAAGTTCGTACCCCCTGCTCACACACATCGTTCAACCAGACAGCCAGAGTCTTACTCTACTTATTTGTAGTCCATGGCAGGGGCCACTGGGGGGTACCAGGAGAAAAAGTTTTGGAACCACTGGTGTAGGAGAAGGATTCAAAAAGTTATCTCAGAGATTTAACCTGTGAGTTTCCACTGTGATGAACATGGTAAGGAAATGGAAGATCACAGGGACAGGCAGGTCTTGTTAAGCTCAGATGTGACGGGCTGAGAAAAATTTCAGAAAGGTTGAGAAAATGAATGACGAGTACAGTCAAGGACAACCCACAGACCACCTCCAGAGACCTACAACATCTCCTCGCTGCAGATGTGCAGCGAGGAGTGCACATCTGCAGCGTGCACACCTGTGCATCGTTCAACAATTCAGCGCACTTTGCACTAGGAGAAGCTGTATGGGAGAGTGATGTGACAAAAGCCTTTTCTGCAAGCACGCCACAAACATTGGCTTGAGGTATGCAAAGGCACATTTGGACGAGCCAGCTTCACTTTGGAATAAGGTTCTGCGGACTGATGAAACAAAGATTGAGTTGTTTGGTCATAAAAAAGGCATTATGCATGGCAGCAAAAGAACAAAGCATTTCAAGAAAAACACTTGCTACCCACCGTAAAATTTGGTGGAGGTTCCATTATGCGTTGAGTTTGTGTGGCCAATACCGGCACTGGGAATCTTGTTAAAGTTGAGGGTTGCATGGATTCCACCCAATATCAGCAGATTCTTGAGAATAATATTCAACAATCAGTTAAGAAGTTGAAGTTACACCGGGGATGGATATTTCAGCAAGACAATGATCCAAAACATCGCTCCAAATCTACTCAGGCATTCATGCAGAGGAACAATGTTCTGCAATGGCCATCCCAGTCCCCAGACCTGAATATTATTGAACATCTGTCAGATGATTTGAAGCGGGCTGTCCATGTTTGGCGACCATCAAACTTAACTGAATTGGAATTGTTTTGCAAAGAGGAATGGTCAAAAATACCTTCATCCAGGATCCAGGAACTCATTAAAAGCTACAGGAAGTGACTAAAGGCTGTTATTTTTGCAAAAGGAGGATCTACTAAATATTAATGTGACTTTTCTGTTGAGGTGCCCAAAGTTCTGCACCTGTCAAATTTTGTTTTAATGCATGTTGCACAGTCTCTGTTAGTCCGATAGACCTAATTTCAATACTGAAATATTACTGTGTCCATCGGTTATTGAATATACATTATTCAACTCTCTGGAGAACTGCAGATGAGATGAGTGCTCATGCAGGACGGGTGATCCATCCTGGAGCGATCAGCGCCAACCATCACGGGGGGTACGAGGCGGCTGCGGAGCCACTGTTTACCTTCTGAAGCCTTTTGTTAAGTGCTGCTTGTTGTACTTAACAAGTACAACAATCAGCTTGTTGTATCAGCAGAGATAAGAGTCTGACAGCGGAGGAGACGGATGAGTGCAGAAGAGGAAAGTGTTGAAATAGAGTGTGTTTTGTTAAAAACTGTGCATGATTTGTAGAACAACTTTTCTTTTGCAAGTTTGCAAACTTTATTTTGCAATTTAAGTCTTGTTGCTTTAAGATGATTTATGTTGCAATCCTTATCATCTTTATAAGTACAGATGAGTTTTCTGTGCAGAGATTGTTTTTGTCTAAGGGGTTTAAACGAAAATGTTGGCTGGTTTTCATACTTGATCTCTTTTGTATCATGTCTGAATATTTCTTTAGAGAGTTGTGGTATTAAGTAGTAATTTGTATTAATTTGTGTGTGTTTATATGTGTGTGTGCTCAGCTGCATTCTCAGCTCCCTCTGCCCATTCGAGTGCATTTATTTGCAGTGAGCCTATCCACTTATTGACACTAGTCCTGGTACCCCTAGCCCATTCACCCCCCCGAACAGTCCAGGCAATAAATCCACAAGTGGAGCACACACTGTTCAACAGTTACCATAAGAAAAACAAGAGTGAAGAGGATGAATGTTTGCCTTCCCATGGGATGAAAAGGGAATGGGGGGGGGAAGAGGAAAGGAAGACGAGGGCTTATCGCGTAACACTCACTCCGCTGCGACATTCAGCGCGAAAGCACAGCTACGCACATACACTCGTTTACAGTGTCTGCTCGCTACTTTGCATCACAATCTGCTTTCGGGAAGCCTGTTTCATAAAGGAGTTAACAGATAAAAGGAAGGAAGAGTTAATATTGTAAAAAGCTGAAAGATGGTCACATCTGCAGCAGGGATTTGTCCCAGTCTCCACAGACACAAAGGACGGCCCAGATGAGATGGGACCAGACACCAGGACATCCTGTTTGCCAGTTTAGGGTACAATGCTCCCCCCCGCCCCACCTCTCTGCAGTGCTAAAGTGATAATGGTCTTACAACAGTGCGGCTGTCACCACCTAACTGGAGCAGGACCCAGATAGAACTGCAGGCCTCTGCACAGCGGGACTTCAGACCAGGAAAGGATATCTTTCAACACATCCCAGAGCAGAATATCCTTTGGTCACACGGGCTCACGTTTTGTTTGCTAGATTTATACCAGGGCATGATACTTACCTTGATCTCATTGATCTTCACTAAATGTCTGCTGACAGAAAAATGTAGAGAATGCTGACTTTGCTTTATTTTAATGTAAAGAAGCAGGATAGTTTCATAAAACAGTAAAATGCCTGTTTAAAGTGATGCAAATAAACTAAATAATGTAGTTTTAGAGTTCACCACATTTGCATTCAAGAAGAATGCACATTTTTTGCCATTAGTGTTTTGGGTAACACTTTATTTGACGGGTTGTGAATAAGACTATCAAGACACCGTCATAAACATGACATAACACCTGTCATGAACATGAGTAAGTCTTCATGAATATTTATGACTGTCATAAAGTGTCATTCGGTAAATCATGACACTTTTAATACAAAGCTGACATTATTCAAAATGTCTTTGTTATGACAACTTGACATTAACCAAGAAATCATGATCTGACATAAATTTGTTATAAAAGTATTACTGATTAAACTTTAGCTTTAGTAACATAAAGCTACCTAATTTTTAAAGTGTAATTCTATCATCATCCCAAAGGTTCTCAAAATCCATTACTGAACAAACAAATACAAACTTAGATTTCTCATTTTGTTTTGCCAGTAAGACATGCAAACAACAAATATTTTTCTAATAATATAGGCTGTATTCTGTTGCAGGCTTCAGTTTATTTAAACTGATTTATGGTGATAATAGCTCACATATAGTTGTTTTATGTCAGAAGATTTCATATTGCACCCTATTGCCATCGATAAATGTTTTCATCCCCATCTGAGTCAGATGGCTCTTCTGAAATGACTGATTATGTTCAAACCAACCTATCAAACCAAGTTAACAGAATGTGGTAGAGGTGTTTTCAATCAATATATTTTACCTGTGTCTTTCATCTTCTAAGATTTTGTGATGCTAAGAACCTTCATTTACTGTAACTTGAGAGGAAAGCTATGGAAGCCCACTTCCATACAAGCTGTGTCCACAATTTGATTTATTTTTTTATATAAACAAATACATTTTAAAATCCAGTAAATTCCAAATGATCACTCCAAGAACAGGAAACCCCGCATGACTTAGGGTTTCCTAAGCTAAAGATTAGGCAAAAATAGAGGGATTGTATTTGATCTATGTAATATAATTTTAATACTTTCATGATTTTGATCTGCTTTTCAGTCAAATCATCCATCCAGTAACAGATTTCCGATTGTCTTTAGTAAACAAAAGACTCATTGGCTTAGTTCTCTCAAGCACCATTAAATGAACTCCATTAAGTGGGTTTTTTTGTCCGTGTGATTTTCATAGTAAAAAAAAAACAACTTTAATTTTGGAAAACAGAAGTTCTTCTCAAAAAGTTGGTTTATTCAGTTTAATTTAAAACGCAAGGTATGAAATGAAAGCTTACAAAGGTTGGCCCACTCCTAAATCTTTTTTTGAGTCAACACACTCAACTCGGTACAAATTATTAGTTTTGTGTTTGCCTATTCCTGCAGAGACACAGAAAGGAAGAAGAACCAAAATTATAATTTTTTCCTTATTGGGGACTCTTCTGTGTACAGCTTAGAGCAATATCTCAAAAGTTGAGACTATGACAGAGGACATTATTCAATCTGACATCTATCTAAATATCTATAGATAATCTATATCTATAGATACGTATATAATTTTTTTTCACTGTAATAAAACGGATGCTGAATGTGCAGAGAACAACAAGGACAAACACTCTGCATTGTCCATTACGACTGAGCTGAAAGATGGATGCTTTTATCCTAGGCTCATTAGTTTCCCAGCAGCCTCACTGTTTTAGCCTTGATGGCTGTGGATAATGTTCATTCATAGGGCGAGGCAAACAAAATAGGTGTATTGAAATGTATGGTAATAATTCCAAGATTTGCAAATGTAATACATGAGTCATGTGGCTATTCTTGCTGCTACACACTTCCTAGGTACATCAAATACAAGGAAGCAATGCATAATGAACTGTGAGGATGTCGCCACCTGCTGCTAGAGTAAGGGAAATGCTTTCATTAGCGTTTATTTTTTGCCTCCTGAAAACATAATTTATTGATAAAATCTAAATGTTTATCATAATGTTTTTTCAGATAAACGTTGCAAATCTGCGGGGGATAGCTTTTCATCCATTCAGGGTACCAGCAGGACATTGATGTAATATAAGATGCATGAGAATACGCTACACATCGCCTAACTGTAGGGTTCCTGCAGGCTTATTTATATGGATGAGTCATGTTATTTTAAAAGCTCAAACAGATGCTCCAGTTAATGGACTTTTTAAGTGAGGAGCTTGTTAATAAAAAAGCTGCTTCCTTGTTTCCAGTGTTATAGCTGCCAAGCACATTCTTGTAATGAAAGAAAATGATTTCCCTCCCAAAGGGCTTATTTTTCACATTGAACTTCTTATTGTTGCGGTGCATTAATGCCTTTGCTCTTATCATTGCTCACAAAACTCACTGCCACCCGCCTCAAAAACTTCACCCACATCACCCATCTGAACCTCATCCCCTCACCCACCCAGACTCAGACAGCCTCTACAGCTCCACCCGCCTCAGCCTGTCAGACGGGTCAGAGGACCAGCTGGATCGCCTCCAGCAAGTGGAGCTGGCCAGGATGACGCCCATGTCTCAGTGGAGGGCTGGCACCGTTCAGGCCTGGCTGGAGGTTGTCATGGCAATGCCTATGTACATCCGCACCTGCTCGGAAAATGTCAAGAGCGGAAAGGTAACACCAGCTGCATTCAGCGCGGGTTTCATCTCAAGCTTCCAAGCACGAGGAGTTGTAACAGGTCCATTCTAACATTTTCCAGGTCTTACTGGGACTAACAGATGAAGACCTGGAGCTAGGTTTGGGCGTCAACAGTTTAATGCACCGCCGGAAACTTCGCCTGGCCATAGAGGATTACAGAGAGGCTGAGAATGGCAAAGAGTGAGGAAGGCCGAAAAACAGCCTCATTGGAGAAACTGATCATTATAAGACATGGCAGTGTGTATAGAGGGCCATCTGTTGGCCATTTGAAGTAAAAACCAGCCTGTCATCTCTAAAGCCAAAAAAATAAATTAGAGTTGAAATTTTTCTTTTGCAGGGTGAAGCAGGTCAGACTCATCTGTTATTTTCAATAAAATTTACTACAATAGTACTGTGGTAATTTATCCACTATTTCCTGTCACTTTTAAGCTGGTTGAAATATCAGGTATTTAGAATTACAATGACGGTCCTTTGAATAACTGTCAAAGTTTCTTTTTTTTTTTAGGTTCACTGAAGGATTCTTTCAGTTTGACAAATTTGTAGATTTATTCTTCTATAAGGCTTATATTTGGTAGGATTTCCTTTTTATAAAGTTTTTTTTTTTTTTTTTACATTCTGGGTTTAATTTGGTTAATTAGAAATGCACCTGTCTTATGAAAGAAACAAAGTTTGCGGTTGAAGTTGGTTATAGATTTAACAAAAAACTTAAATATCCACATCAGGTTCAGGTTTCTTTGAGTCCTAAAGGGCTATTAATGTTACCGCAAGTAAAAAAGAAGGAAAAAAGACATAAAAACTAGGAAATGATCAAAGTCCTACAAATGAGGAACAACACAGTGTGCCAAAGCAACATCAAGAGCAGTTCATACAAGACAGGGATGGAGCCAACAGTCATCCAACAACAATTATCAACATTAATAACGTAGAATAAATGAAAATCAACAAATCACATGCCAGTGATAGTCCTGTCTTGTGCTGCATTAAAAAGAAAAAGGAGTCCTTATACCTAATACTTCTCATACAAAGAAGTCTGAGCTGTAGAAGGCAGAAACTGGAACTTGTCATGTAAATAATGAGAGCTGTCAGAAATAACTTTAGTTTTCCTGATTATCTGTCTGTTGAACAGGTCTGTAAGATTGCACTGTTCAAGTCCCAGAATTGTATTTATTTCTCTACTTAATGGATTTTTTTACCTGAGTTTCTGACCAGACGAGAAAATGTCAACCCAGATTCAGTAAACTATCAATAAGTTATTGATATAAAAGTTTCAGAGACAAAACAGTCATTGCTCACCCTTTTACTGAGATTTCCCAAAGCGCATGTACAAAGAAGTTAAAAACACATCAAAAAGATTAAAATTTAACAGATAAAAATTAAACAGGCTAACTGCAAGTTCTCTGAATAACTTTTAACTTATTATCTAGAATGGTTCTGAGATATTTGTAGTTTTTTTCTGTCTCTACTGTCTAGCCTTTAATTTCTATTATCATCACGCTAGTGCTTATGTCAAATTTATTCAGTTTAGTTTGCACAATTAAAATAGAGATCAAAGATATTAAGAAATAGTAAAAAAATAATAGTGCAGAAAGAGGCAAAAGCCAATTAGTTTCCGCCCAAATAGTATAGAATAAAATAATACCTTCATCAGTTGATCATAAATTTATGACATGCAGTCATATAAAACACATAGAAACACATCTACAAAGTATTAATATAAATTTAAATAAAATATGCAATGTTGAAGAAAATGACACAGTTAATGAAGTACAGTTTTATTTACAGTATGTAGCATATTTAAATAGTTGACAGAAGTGCCTCACAATTACTGATCAGATACAAGATATAGAATAAAACTGTAATACAATAAATAAGAACAATAAAGGGTTTCTAAAAAACTAATTAGCTTCTCTTATGTCAAAGGCCAGGGGAAAAAAAATTGTTTTTAAAATACATTGTCAGGATTCTATACTGTGAGCAGCATGGACATGTAGATTTAAGGTATTCCACACTCTTGGGCTGCCACAGCAAATGTTCAATCACCTCTAAATTTTAACTGATCCCAGAACACTAAGGAGAAACAGGCTGAGTGACTGGAGGACCCTGAAAGGTGCGGATATTGAGAAGATCATGAAGTCAGAACGTGGTTAGACCACTTAAGATGTTTAAAAGTGAGCAATGAAACTCTAAAATCAGTGTGATGACAAATAGGAAGCCAATAAAGAGATTTTAAGACTGGAGCTACTGTGTACATGCTTCTTTGTGCCAACTAGAGCTACTTGCAGGGATGATGGAGCTAGCCCGACATATAACAATCATCCTGAGAGTAATAGTCTCAAGATCCTGAAAAGAGAGATAAGGCTTTTCTTTAGCAATGAGTAAAAGTTGGAAAAAAGTTGACTGCTGTTTGTCAAGCTTAAGAAAATTATCCAAAATAAAATAAGACCCAAATAAGTCTACTTTTCTGAGGTTTTAATTTCAGCCAGACAGGTAAGTGCATTACTGCTGCTTAGTTTAAACTGGCAGACAAGCCTGGATGTTCTGTTACTGTGATCACAGTGTTCTTATCACCTGCCCGGGGTACTGTGTTGGGATTAAAGGTGCAGCACTGGTTTTGCTTCTACACAAATTATGGAAGCTTCAATGTTGATAACGACATTGTCTGTCCTGTCCACCTGACTGCTAAAGAGGACTGAGTCTCTAGACTGACAGAAAAGTTCATGCCTGTCTTGGCAACAGAAAAGAGCTGTTCCTTTAATACAAAAAATATAATACTTTCGTTACGGTATCACAGGCTGCTGATAAGTCCAAACAGACAGAATTTCCACCCTCTACTGTTAAAAGAATGTCATTAAAAGGTCTGTGCTGTGCCATGATATAAACCTTACCTGAACCTTCTCATAAAACAGACTTAGTTACAGTGTCAATCTAGAATAAAATAATCCTTGAGAACTAATTTAACGGTAAGCTCTGCAGTTGTCATTGTAGCAATACTCCAGTAAATATGTATATGTGATTCACCCTGTCATTTCTACTTAATAGACTGTAACATTGTTAAATAAATGCCATCTGTGATTTATATATTGCAATTTTTTCCACGAATAACCCTTTGTCTCTCTGTAGGCTGTCAAAGGCCGCAGATTTGGACCACCACTGGGTGGCCAAGGCCTGGTTAAGTGACGTGGGATTGCCTCAGTACTCCCAGGCTTTTCACACTCACCTGGTGGACGGGCGGATGCTGAACTCCCTGACTCGCCGTGACCTAGAACGTCACCTCAACATCACCAAGAAGTTCCATCAGGTCAGCCTTTTGCTGGGCATCGAACTGCTGCAGTCGCTTGACTTCAACAAGGAGGTGAGCAAGAAAAGAAGTTTTGGGGGTGAATCTCCTTGAATGTGCTCGGGCAGAAAACGAGTAATGGAAGCTATCAACTGGGTAAAATGTGTTTCATGAAATAATGTCCCAGGTGCTGCAGGCTCGTCGGACACAGTGTGAGCACCAGAATGAGGATCCACTGGTATGGACATCTCATCGTGTCATGAAATGGATCAAAGATATTGACCTCAAGGTGAGGCAGCACAAAAAATACAGTATTCTCAAGACTAAATGGTCAGAAAGAGTCAAGCAAACCCACTAGGGAAATCATTTAAAATAAATAATTTGGTCCAAACCAATGGTCAAAAGGTAAAGAGGTACAAAGCAAAGTGCATAAAACACATTACTTGTCAAAATGAAATGAATGAAAACAACATATTTTGAATCCAAATACAATCTAGTAAAAAGAGTCTTAAAAAATATCTTCTAGACAGTTTAATAAAGAGTTGATAGAACTTTAATCATTTGATTATATGTGCAGGTAAATCTGGCACCCATCTTTTCTCAGAATAGACTTCAATGAGAGAAAGTACAGAGCAAAAAGAAGTGGATCAAGGGTTGAACCCTGAGGAACTCCGCCACGAAAAAGGGTTTGAGATGAACAGACAGTTTCTGTAATCAACACTGAAATTTTTGTCATTGGTGTAGGACCAAAACCAGTTTTGCACCTTTAAATCTAACACAATACCCCAGTCAAGAGATAAGAACACTGTGGTCAACAGCAGCAAATGTAGCTGTTGAATCTAATAGTATGTTACCAAAAGGCTGTTGCTTTTTTGTTTTTTACATTTCCTGTAAGTCTTCTCTTTCTTTAACAGTCTATGATATGAGATAATGAGACCATGAAACTGACTGAAGGAAGCAGTGATGTTAAACACTGAAGTAGCCTTCCTTTTTGAAGTAAAAATTGTTCCATCATAGGGTTAGATAAACTAGGGTAGTTTTTTCATAGTGAGATAAGAAGCAGACTGAAAACGGCCTTTGTTACCCTACCTTAAGAAGCCGCGGCACCTGTCACATCCTCCATGTTGTTGCTGCTGAACAAGCATTTACTGTAACAGTGACTACAGTCGCAGATAAGGATGTCTGATTTGGCATTGTATGACGACCTGGAAGTTTATATTTATCCTGAATAATACTAATTTCACTTTACATTGAGGTAAATCAACGAAAGGACTTTTTCCTTTCGTTGTGGCAGACTTTTTCCTTTTTTATTCAATAAACATAGGAATAAAAAAATTATTAAGAGTCTGTTGTGTTTTTTTTTTTTTTACCTTTTTTACCAGGAATACGCTGACAGCCTCCTCAGTAGTGGAGTTCATGGAGCTGTTATGATGCTTGACCCATCTTTCAACACTGACTCCATGGCTACAGCACTGGGAATTCCCAGGAACAAACACATGGTCCGGCGGCATCTTGATGAGGAGATGTTGGCACTGATCAGCTCAGCCAGGTGGGCGCTAATGTTCATGTCCATCATGTGCAGGCTGCAGAAAAATGAACAATGTTAGAGTTACAGAGAACATGATGCATCCTGTCTTGACTGGTGATCTAATAATATCAAGAATATATTAAATCAGTCAAAAAGGAATATTTGTTTAACCAAATATTACCCATGGGTTGTTTTTTTCCACTCAGCTGCTATCTAAGAAACATTAATATGACATCCAATAAAATTTTTATATTCATATGTAAATGCTTCACATAGGTGAATTATGCCCTCTCCAAATGCTACTTGTATTAACCTTCTTTCTTTTTCTTTTTCCTTGTAGAGCAAATACACAGCAAAGTTATGATATTTCAGGTGCGTTAACTCCACCTACGCTGCTTCGGCAGAACTCTCTGACCAGACCTCCCAGCTCTAACACCCGACACACAGATGACGAGGGTTCTTTAAGAAGGAGGGCTGTGAAGGTACATATATCTCAGAAACAAAAGAGTTTCTCTCAATTTCAACCTTTGTTGTGCAGCTTACATATTTGAATTAACTGCAGATATTTTTTTTTCCATTACTGTAGCAATAAATAGAATGTAAATCTACCAAAATATATGTCCCTGTATGTATTTGCAGTGATGAGGTTTTAATGTTTCAGCCTCCAATAGGGCTCAGCCCCAAACAGCGGGGTGGGCGGGACTTGAGTTGCAATAGCAGTTTTGGCTCCTTACCGCGGGAAGTTCGAGATCACACTCCCTCCAGATCCGAAGGAAGCCCAATTCGAGGATACTCAAGCATCGAGATCACAAATGTGTGATGGCAATAGAACTGAAAATGCAGTGAATACTCTGCTACATATACAGGACAGATTGCACTTTTAGTAAAATATTACGTTTTTTTTTTTTAAAGTTTCTTGATTTAAGTAAATTGTGCACAAGCAGCTATTTGCTTGTTTGGACTGTCATTTCTTTTTGCTCTAATGTCAGAGAACTGACAGACTTATTTTTCTATTATGTGTATTAATGTTTCTTGGTCTTTTGTTTATGTTGACTAACACTGACAGTCAAACTGATTATTCTACCCAAAGAAATGACTCATTGTATTATACAGACTACTTAAAGATTCAAAAAAGAAAAGGATTTTGGTGTTAAATGCTCTTGTTTCGTCTTGTTCTCTCCATTGTGACACCTTCGTAATGTGGTGGACAGTTGAGAAAAATCAAAATAAAATTTGTAAGTTTTTATGTGTAAAATTTTTTTACGTAGAATTACACCATTGTGTCTGAAGAAATGTAGCACCTCCTTTGGAGATCTATCCCATGCAGTAAATATTACAATGCCAACAAAAGATGTGTGCTGTAATAAAATGAAATGAAAGTTTTGAACATGAAAGGATAAAGAATGCTTGTGATAAAATAAAGATTATAATTCAAATACATCTGGACCAGTGAAAGTAATTTTTCAAATAATACAAAAAAAAAGCTGATGTTTCTCAAAGACACAGTGAGATGAAACTACATTTCCCTTGCAATGTTATTGATGAAGTAATATTGTCCTTCAGATGAAGGGAGATTAAACAGAATGGGACCATCATCTGTTATTGTTTGACAACCAAGAAGCAGGAGGAGTTAACAAAGAAATCAAAACTTTTGTTTTAGCTAAAGCTTTTGAATATGTTGTCAATGAATAATTAAAAGAGTACTTGACCTTAAATACCATTTATCTAGTTTTTTGATTTGGTAGTACATTTTTGAAGATCTTTCACATTGTAGGTCAAAATATTACTCAAATTTTCTCCAACAATATATTTTTCATCTGTATGTTGATGATACATTTGTTTTTCTGGTAGCACACAAGAAGCGGTACTCCCCAAACTCAAAAAAGCATTCAGTACTGTTCAAAATTCACTTGGTAACTTAGAATCTGCTTTGAATCCAGTCACATTACATTTTTAAACTCAAGATCAAAGCTGATAAGTTGCATATCTCTAACAATCTTGCTAGATTGGGGTTTTCTCTTAGGCTAAATATTTTTGTAGTCTAATTGGCAAAAGGCTCATATTTAGACCAAACACTGGCCTTTATTTTGCAATAAATGTTGTTTCTTCAACATTTCACCCATTTTGCTTTATGGGGAAGTTGTATGCATGCCTACACATTTCCTTTAAGAGACTGTATATGCCTGACTCATTAAATCACGGCACTCTGAGTTTTAAAATAAGTCTCAAAGTGCCACTGTTTTGATATGAGAGGGTATATCACCCTCCTCTGTCCACCAGAAGACTAAACCAATACTATATTCTAATTCATAAAGCAATTGTTAGAATTATATATCCATACCTGCTAAGTTATATCAACCAAAACACTCCTGCACAACATGCTCACAGAACATCAATCTTTTCAAAGTCCCATTGACCTGGCCTGGAATTAGTCACAGAATGTCTTAAGTTCCCAAGAGCTGGTCTCTCTGAAAACTTTTAAGTTTCTAAAGAACCTAGAAAGTAGTACATTCTGATGCAGATGCTTCTAAAACTTGATTGTACTCTTTGTTGTATACTTTAATGTTTAGGCTTTTGTGTGTGAAACTGTCCCTGTGCTGCTGTTTTGGCCATGCATCTCTTGTAATATAGATTTTTAATCTCAGTGAGATTAATGTTTTTTGGTGAAATAAAGGTGAAATAAAAAATCAGTGTGACATCTTACTCTGTGATGTCTGTCCACTAGCCTGCATCCAGTGTTTCCATTGTAACCAATTGTTGTACTGGCCAATGGGTAGTGGCAGTCTTCATTATATCCACTATTTTTTCAGGTTTTAACACAGATATGCTGTGAATATCAAATAACTAACACACATTTCCTAGAGCAAGAGAGGCCGCTGTAAATTGCATGTACAAATCAATAAAAGCCCTGCAAGACAAAAGCAATCATTAAACATAAAATAAGGAGTAACACAGTGCCATAAAGGACATGCATGGTTCAATGCTCATACTCAGATGTTAGATGTAAACTTTTCCATTTGTTCCTCCATCATTGCTCATATTTTCTGTGGGATGAGTCATGGTTTATAACTTGTAGTTTAGTATGGTGCAACTTCTTCCTGTTACTCACAGTGACTCTGCCTTTAACCCAGACAAGTTAGGTGGGTGGCTATCCTGTTGGATATCAGTGGAAATTAAGGACTGCTGCCAACTGTGAAGCAGTCAGTGAAGAAACATAATTCCCGATCAAGCTTTATAACCATATCAATAAATTCACGGCATTTGATGTGAATTACTTTATGACCTCATAAAAGATAGAAATCTAATAAAGATAACATTTATTTTATTTAACCACCTTCTTGTGGATGTGATATAATGATCCACTTGAACATATTTAGTTTTAAGGTTACTAAATAGAAAGCTTCTGCCATTTAAATCAAGCTCGAATCCAAGTGTAATGTTTTCCTTCCCTGCCAGCAAATGTGATTACGAACTGGTGGTGATGTAGCATCAATCCAAACAAGCAGATTTAATCAGGACTCGTTCACAGTGGCTCTGCACGTATTGCACCTTCCTCTATGTGCGTGCACAGTGTAACAGAGTGAACCACGGTGATGAGGAAGAAAGCTTCCCCAGAGCCCAGAGTAGCAAGGCAGCCTCATTGAAAAGGAACAATGCAACAACTTGGCAAGTGCTGGAAATGTTTTTGCCATTATTCTGCGATAGACCTGGACTGTTCCCCATTCTGGCAGGTTAATGCAGCTGTTGACATTGGAAAGGTGAAGTGTAAAGCAAAGCGGAGCATATTTTGAAGAAGTCAACTTGAAAATACAGACGCACATCAAAAACACATCATGAAAGATAAATCATGTCATGTGACTGCCCGTGCCCAAAGTGCAATTGAGGTATGACTATAGGTATGTGGTAAATTTACAAAGAGGAAGTAAAAGTCAAGCAATGATAAAACTAGGTTTACTGGATGTAGATGTACTAAATTATTCTGTGTTGCTGATGTTTGACCTTGTTGATTGTTGTTGTAAAAATGCATGAAGGAAAAGGTTAATTACACTTTCCTAGAAATTTCAAACTGTTGCAAAACTCTGCTAACATTTGAAGATATTGTTGTTGTACTAAGCCTGGTTAATATTTTATTGTTGCTACCTGAGAAACATTTTAGTACCTTTGATGACCTAGTCTGTTAGATAACAGAGGCATTATTTGTGATGAGATTGTTGCATCATTCTTTTCAGCAAACGTCACAGTAATGTGACAAAGTACAAGAAATAAATTTCACCTCTACTGTGTAACACATCTGCTAGACATTGGCTTGAAGATACACACTCTCATTTCCAAGCTGAGATGTAAAATCATTCAGCCAAAAAAAAAAAAAAAAATAGAAAACTGCTTCAACAGCTATTGTTTTTCTGATTATGATGTTCCCAATACTCTCCTTGAACTTTAGCATTTATGGTCAATAAAACCTGTTGGAAGTGGTCATAAAAAATAGTAAAACTCAATTTAATTGGCCAAACATATCATTAGTAGGCAAAGTTTTTAGGCGTGAGACCTGAAAAGATTTTGACTTACCAAAAATTGCATGCAAGCAGCTCTTTGTGATTAAAATACTGCACGGACTAACTTTGCAATGACAAATGTGGCTTGATTCATTAAGAAGATTTTTCTTCAGAGATAGATTTTCTTAGAGGAAATACTCTTTTCCTCTTTTCCAAACCTGAATTCTAAAATTGCATCAAACATATTCCATATTTCTTTTGTCTGTATATGGTTTACAGTCTCATCACACTATTCTGCATGGTGCTCTGACAAGTCTCTTCAAATAGCACTTAAATCGAATTACATAGACAAGTACCGATTGCCAGCCATCATTTTAACCTAATAACACTTGTAGGCCTGACCTTTCAGGCTATTCTTAGACATTTGGAGACAGTATGTCTTTTTTTTATTATTATTGGTTGTGTCACCATTAACTATCATAAACACTGAATGTTAATTTTATTTTTCTGACACTCTTCACAATGGCTCTAAAGGGAAATTAGAACCTGCACCAGATGTAGGAAGAAGTATGTCTGTGGACGAGAGCCAGTTTGGGTGACCAATCCAAATAAGTATCTTTTACAAATGATACTTGTTGTATCATTTACAAAATTATACAAATTATATCGAAGTTAGGTCCACATCAACTCTAAAGATTTTAGACTATGTCCAAATGAAAATATGTTCTCTGAAACAGTCTTTGTCCTTTTTCACAAATTCCTTACAACCAACGCATCATTTCTATGAATCTTTGCATCTTAAGGGCTTAAACGTGGCACTGTAACTCAGGTACAGAAATACATAAAAAACAGAGTATCACACGTTTGGAGAAGTAACCTCTATTTGCTTGGGGTTGAATGCTAAGTTATGGCTATGGTGAAGCTATGATGACATTGTTTTCAAGCAGTCAGTGTTGCCAGTACCAGGTCTATAGTATTAATTCTAGATGGAAAGTGGGAACTAAATGTGCTGCAAAGTTTGTACTAATTGTCTTACTACCCATATGAGAACCAGCCAGACCACCCAAGTGGGTTCTTAACCCACTGTGAGCCCAGGCCAGCTCACTACTCATCACCTGACCTGAGCTAAATCTTACGCACATAATGATTGTCTCACGAAACTAAAAAAAAAAAAAAAAAAACTACAACTGATATTGTAAGCTTACTTTAGCAATATAGAAAATACCGTTTTTCAAAAATATCCTTTCATCAAAAAAAAAAAAAGAAAGCAATACAAATAGATGCCGTGGGTGTGGTTTTAACATGTTGTAGGGTCGAAAAATTTTGCCATGCAAAAATATTTGGCTCCACGCTACCTATGTGAAGAAAGCCAGGAGTGAACGGGTTAATCAAACTGGAAGTGCGCTGCGGCCGAAAGCCCCCTCCTTCCTGCTTCTGAATCTGCCCGGGCCCATCCTTCTCAGAGGAAAGTTCCTTATTCGTAAACGAAAACGGTCTGTTTACAATTAAACTCGTTAGAAATTAAACGTGAACAGCATAGCGGCTTATAGCTTTGTGAAAGAAAGAACGAAGGAAAGGAAGAAACACAAGGAAGACTGGCAAATGATACAGAGGTGAGTGTGTTCACAGTGTACTCATTCGACGAAGTAGCTACCCGCGTTATCAGTTTGTATCGCACAAATGTTGGGAAAATAAAGGTAATGGTTGCATTTGTGATACATAAAAACCTGTTTAAAGTATAATTGCAACCCTATGTTATTGAGGTCGAAACTACTTCCTCGCGTTGTGCAGTGAAGCGGCACTGACGGCCAACTAGTGTTGGTTTAGTAACAATCAAAGAAACATCCCCTTGACATACTTTTTGGATAATAAAACGGCATTTACAACATATTGAAGACATCAAGCGTTGCTTCTGAATGCAATTCTCTTAGTTATTTGACACAGTCTTGACACTTGATACCAGACATTCCTCTTGTTCTCGAGTGTTTTTTTCCCCCCCAGCCTGTCAATATCTTACTGTGCTGTCTTGGTAAAGTGTAACAGTCCCAGCTCTGTCCCATAAACTGTCCCATCCTCACATAAATTCCTTTGTACCTCTGGATTGCACAACATGCATGTGTGTGTTGGTAATTTGTGCTCATAAAAAAAAAAAAAGCTGAATGCTGTATTTGTCCAGCTGTTCGTTATGAGCTTTATCCTGGGTCATGCCTTACATTCTTTAGGCTGGGGATATCCCCTTAATTGAACTTCGAGTTAAACCAACATCCCCCTCGATTTCAGCAGGCCCAGGCCTGTTTGTAGACAACACTAAATATAAAGTCCAACTTTCTTTGTTTATCAAAAGATGGCCCACTGGCAAAAATACATGATCATTCTTAAGATACACACGGATTAATTTCATACTGTTGCAAATAGAGGTATGTGTGGTGGCAAAAAAATTTAAAACAAATCTAGGTGGGTCCTTTTCAACTTTTTATCATGTTGCATTTGATTTAATTATGTGACAAACACTATGTAGCTCCTAAAAAAATTGCATAGTATATGTTAACAAATGATTACCAAAATCCGTGGCGACTGACTTGTTAGAGAATATTAACATAAATGGCCTCATACAGATAAAGAGAAAAGCAAGTTTAGGCTCTGAAAGAAAAACTAGTCGTTTTAACACTTCTCAGTTCACCATCTAAAATGGATGTGGCAGACCTGTAAAGCTACAAAGACATAGCGAGGAAACATTAGTCAGAGAAGAATAACCACAATAACTCTGGAGGAGATTCAGATGTTTGGATCTATTTATAACACAACGTTATAAATTGACATTAGTCAATTAAAGTTTGCCTCATTCCATGTAGGTCACACAACAAATATGTGGAAGTTGGTGTTCGTGTCAGATGACAGAGACAGAAATAAAAGTTGGCCCACATACAAAATGTTATTTGCAATGTAATGCATAAAAGTCACCATCAATACAGAGTTACACAACGTCAAAGCTGATGGCAAGTTGGAAGGAAAAGCATCGGTTAAAAATCAAAGTGTCAACATGTACAAAAAAGTTATAGCGGTTTCAGTTAAAGATGTCCCGATCATTTCTCTTTTTTTTTTTTTTTCTTTTTTTTTTCATTTTGCTTCCAAGTCCTTTGATTTTGCGCATCAGCCAATACCAAGTCCCGATTCGATATCTCATATCATAAATCCCTCTTGAAATGCAGGGATTTAATTTGTTGTGACAGTTTAGATTAAAAAAAAAAAACACATTAGGCAACATGAAAAACTATACTTGCATAATATTTACTGTAATCCAGATCGGGATCACCGGCAGCTTTGCAATGTGGGAATGGAGCGGGTCTCTTCTCTGCTTTACAGCAGGCTGCTGCATGACAAGCCTGCTGTTAGTCAGACTGACTGCCTGAAACTGCTTCTGAAGCGGCATAGTCTCACGGCAGCTCTCACTGTAACTGCAGTGCGATCGGTGCCTTACCGTTTTGTTCAATTAACAAAAGAAAGTTGCTAGATTTGTCAAAGTTGCTAGAGTGGTCTGAAAAGTCTTTAAATACATCGACAACACCACTAAATTGGCAACAATGCTTCCATTTCAAGCTGATCGCATGTTTTGCTAGCTTTACGGCTGTCACTGCTGCAAAGTGTTACACATGTGTTGTTTCGAGAGATTAAAGTATCATCACTTAACTGTGGAATACTATTATCATTCCCATTTGGTTTTAGAATAAATATACATATCTGATCAATGGTCATGATGTGACACCCGATTCCGATTGAGTCCTATACCTCCTGGTTGGGTCAGATTTCCAATCATGCTATCAAATCAAGACATCCTTGGTTTGATACTGTTGTAGGAATCTGTCACTCTTGCTTCTTTTTAATAAAATCATATTCAAGACTTGATAAAAATCACTAACGCAATAGAGCATGTAATGCAATAAATATTTCTTTACAGACATTAGGCTTTAAAGTGTCCCAACTCAGAAACTGTATTTCAATTTTAAAGTTTACGAAACAATGAAATTCTGATTAATTGCACTCTTTTTTAGATCAAAAGTCATTTATGAACTTAGAAAAAAAAGTCTGGGACACAGCATAGAACAACAATAAACAGAATGTGCTCTAAAGATAATTCAATTATATCTGAGCTTCAAAACATCATCAGCACTTTCATATTGCCCAACCCCCACCCCCAGTTCCAGGTAAATCAGGTCTTCTCGCCTAGTTCATGCAACAAGGTTATTTTTTAAAATAGAAATGATTAGCTATGTGATCATTACCATGTTCATCATATGTAGCCAAGTACACACATCTGACATGCTTACTGCATTTCAGAGAACCATTCTACTTGGTATAAACATTAATAAGTACTTCCAGTAATGCAACCTCAATAATTCACAATATACACATAAGAGTACAGAGTTTTGATTTAGTGGCTGATAAGAACTCAGTAAACCTGTGGAGTACACGACTACGTAATATTTCTTGAGGCGTTAGGTTTACAGCAGCCATTGCCCTTTTTATTAGCATTGGTAGCTCTAACTGTGGCACAGGTGACTTTGAAAGGTGAGGCTGCTGTAAATATTTTACCACACAGCGCGCCTGTGACTCAGGGAAAGGCTGGGATTTATTTTACTACAGTGAATTTTATGTTCCTTCAGTTCTCTGAAAAGCTGGACCATGAGACCTTTTTAAGCAGTAGAGGCGTCTGAGCTGAGACTATAGAGAGCAGTCTTAACTTCAGTTGCCACCTAAGTGACACAAGAATTAGGCGTTCTCATCACTGTAAGGCTTTCTGTAATCGTAAAGAGGAAAAATAAGTATTTTTATATGCATGTATATTCCTTTTTCTTTTTTTTAATTAAACTTCCCAGTTTGTTCTCTTTCTAACATGCCTTTCTCTCCACAGTGTTTGACTTCACTGGACCTGATCTGACTGAAGTACTGACATTTAAACAAAATGCGATCCACTGAGGACGGCCCCCCTGCAGTAGTAGTGACGACCGTCAGCAGCAGCAGCAGCAACAATAATAACAACAACAACACTAGCCATATGAGCAACAGAGAAAACAATGGAAATTCAGGCTCACAGTATGCTCTGTGTGCTTTGGGAGTCGGCCTCATCGCCCTCGGAGTAGTGATGATTGTGTGGAGCGTGGTGCCCGCGAACACGGGTTTTAATAACAGCAGCAGCGGTTCAGGGGGGGATGATGGAATCGATGGCAAGAGAAATAAAGCGTCTTCTGTGGCCTTTGTGCTGGCTGGCTCCGGGGTGGCTATGCTGCTGCTGTCTCTGTGTCTGGGAATGAGGAACAAACAGCGGGAACAGCTGAGACTCCAGGAGGTCCAAAACCAGAGAGAAGCGTCGAGGGAGCAGGAGGAGAGAGAAACGTGAGTTTGCTCTGCTTGCGACTTGACCTCATTTTATTGCTTTTAGGTTGACAAACACCAAATGTTAGACTGAAGTCTGCTTAGAGAACAGAAAGTTTTCTTAAGAGAAAAATTCTCTGAGTTTTTCTTTTCTTTTTTTTTTCTCCTGAGTTTTTACTTAATAGCTGACTTGCTAAATCATATGGAGAGCGGTTGTGGACATTATAAAATGATAAAGAATGAAAATGGTCGAGAAAATGTAGATTAATAATAACTAGTATCATTTTCACAGTTTTTAGCAGTGGTATCACAATTAAATATTTTATTGATATTGTACAGCCTTAGTGAGATGATTGATTCATGACAGTGAAAACAAACATCTTGTATAATTCGAGAGTTGCATTGCTTTATCAAATATTTCATTTATATTCTGTTGAAAAGTAAAACTCATCATGTAGTCATATTCATGACAAACAGAATTTATTTATTTATGTGATTATTCTGACGTTTTGGTATAGAAATGTTGTTCTTTGGCTTGGGTAAGGCTGCTGACTCCTTACCCAATGAAAAGTGACTACTAGCAGATAGTCACTGACACCCTCCACAAGGAGGGTTAATGCCGAAGATGCCAGCTTTTCAGAACTCTGTGGTCGAAAAAAGGGATAACCACAGAATTGTGACGCTAAGCCCACTCCTTTACCAGAGGTGACATTAGAAGTGTCTTACCTGAGTTGATGACGAAAAGGACTGGTCTGTTTGTTATAAGAAAAGTGTGGTTTTAAGACTCCCAGCAAATCATTGCGTAAGTTAAAAATATTTTGGTAATTTCTGTTCGTTTCTACTCCACTGGATTTGGCCATGATATTTTTACTCAAGTATTTTTCTCCCATTAAAATTTCATGACAGCCTTCTGTCACTACTTGAAAAGATGCATTTGGAAATATGTACGTTTCTGATATCAGTGAAGTTTCAGGAAGCTAACGCACAGCTTTAATTTATACGTCTGCTGAATCTGATTATGTGATATAACAAATTAGAACATGGTGGCTTGTAGGAAAGAGGTTTCAACCAGAAACTTGTCATTATCAGCGCCATTTTCCCTCATTATCATTTTAAAACTTTTTATGTTTGGTTTAGGTTAGGTTGTATTTTGACAAAACTACCTGAATTCAGAATTTAAGAAAATACTAATCAACAAAAAGAAATAATCAGTTACACAATGGTTTAATAAATTAGTACAAAAGTAGTTATATAAATATATACTACTTTTGTACTATGTAAATAGGAAGGGATAAATTTATGAATGTACACAGTTAAGCAGGAAATTATTCATACCTTCTGCAGGTTTAGATTTGAATCATTTTCTTTCAGTTCATTTGTGACAAGAAATAAGACATTTTTTAAAAGATAATAATAATAAAACACTACACAAGGGGTACAAATAAAAGAAATAGAAATATCAAAAAATTATTTATCCCCTTGTCACTAATTCATGAAAAAAAATCTGTGTTGTCATTACAGCAATCTAACTCATAATTACTGACAAACTTTTGTGTGTTTCCACTGGTATTTTCTTAATTTATATGTGCTGATGAACACAAAGTATTTTGGGTTGGAATATATCCTGGCTGTCACCCTAACCTTTGGCTCCTTCCACAGATTTTCTTACTTGTTGTCAGAAGAAACTTAATAAATCAACCTACATCTGCCAGGGATATGAATAGTTCTTGGTTTAACTACATAAAAAAATGGGTTGGAAATTTGGCAAATAGGTGATTTTTTTTCCCAGAGCTGTTTTTGGTTCATGTGACTGATTGATGATTTATGTATTTACGTCTCTGCAGGGCTGAGGAGCGGGCACAGCGCTACGCAGTACCAAGCTACGAGGAGGTGGTAGGCAGCGGGCAATACCCTGTCCGTCAGAGCAACCTTCGCCCAAGCGTGTCCCAGCTGCCGTCCTACGACGACCTCATCCAGGTCGACGGCATCCAGTATGAAAACGAGGTCGCCGACGTCAACTCCACCATTCCACAACCTGCCCCGGCTTGTAGCTCTCCCAGCGCTACTATTTCTACATCAAACCATAGACCTGGGAAAAACAACCGCAATTTCCTCCCCATCAAAATCCGAAGGATTAAGTCGGAAAAGCTTCCCATGAAAAACACGGGGAGCTCTCAGCCGGCAGCTGGAATCAGTATTGAACCTCTTACCCCTCCGCCACAATATGAAGATAAGGTGCCTCCACTTTAAGGTCAACCTGCTGTTTAAAGCTATTGACTGAAGTTCCTAGTATCTTCCATGGCCAACCTTTATGGATATGGATGTGTTTTGTTCAGCCAAGAACTGAAGGAGGCTTATTGCTTTGAGCTGAAGAATGTTATATTTTCACATTTGTTGTCATGGCTCCTGACTGTAAAGTGCTGTTTTTTTACGGACCTTACTGGATCAGTTCGTTAAGTGACAAAGTTTTGTCAAACGGTGGCATATCAGTTTTCAGCTTTAGAAACCACCTTGACTTTGTACTGATTTTACAGGTGAATCGATGGTAGTATAGTGGAGCTCATGAGATGTTACAGAGAGGCTCATTTTAGGATTTTTCTATAAAAAATGGATCCATGCACTCATTTTGTGAGGTCATTTATGCCACGTTTAAAGACCCTTTTATTGCTGTTAGTACTAAACCAAACATGGACTCTACCATTGCTAAAACCATGCTATCATGTTACCTGGAAGCCTTTGAAGATGTAAACAAAAGTAGCAAGTCATGCCTTTAGAGTTTTCTCTAAAAGGGGAAAAAAACACTTTCTGATGACCATAAGCATTTGATTCTTGATAAGAGTCCAGATTTGACATTCTCTGAAACTCTGGCTGAGATTGTACCAGCTTATAACTTGGTCTTTCCCTTGATAGAAATGAACTTGCTCACTTTGGAACTACCACTCTTTAGATAGTCCGTACAGGGTCTTAGCACCTTGGTTAAAGATGTGTAAAAAGCTATAAATTATTATTATTTTTTACTGTGGTACTACAATCTCACATAAATTCAAATTACTCCAGCTCTCTAACAGTGATCCTTAGGAATTTCTTTTAACTTTATTACCATTCTCCTCACTTTGCTTGGTGGCAAGACAAACTTGGGTTTATGACAAGACTGACATGTCAAAATTCCAATTATGTACACAGTTTTTATATTTGCTTGTACTGTAATCACGAGCAAGCTTAGGGAAGGTAGCAGTTTCTTAGTTTATGCAGATCAACGTACATCTGTTCTACTTGAAGGGCAAGTTTTTTAGTCTTCCCTACGTTGAAGAGTGGATAAGAAAACTAGACCTTTGTCTCAAGCATTACCAGCTGATCAATCCTAGACGATGAACAACTGAGACAAGTAATGTTAGGTATTAAAAGTGCTTCAGATACATTTACTTGATAGAAATTTTTAGGAATTTCGAAACAATTATTTCCAAATTGAATCAGTATACTGAAAATAATAACTGGATTTTTTTTTTTTTTTTCACTCCGATAAAACAATTGTGATCAAAGCAAGGCTTTATATACATCTATACCAGAGGTGCCAAACTCTCTGGACTCATATGTTTACATGTGCAATAAATAGATAAGGTAGAAGAAAATAGAATTACCACTGTTGGATACTGTGGTGCAATCCAAGTTTCATTCACAAGTAAAGTGAGTCTTTTATAAAAGCAGAAATTGCGAGGGACCGTTGGTGTTTGAAACCTATTTGTACTCCCAGCTTGTGTAATAACTTTGGTCATGGTGGTAAAGTTGTGTTTGGTAACCAGTTAACAGATGTCACTTTAAAAGAGGAAATGAGTTCTCTGGGAAACTTAGATTTTTACAAACATGTTAAGATCTGACTTTGAATGCATCAATGAATACCCTCCAGCTGTATGCACCAAAAGCATCTTTACTCCAAGAATTAACTTTCAAGCCTTTTCTAAAGCAATTGCATGACTCCATTGTTGTTTCAGAACAGTGCTGCTTCTGCTCTTGCACACAGCGTGATACTGAGTGATGTATAGGCGGGAAGATGTTTGCAGGAACTTGGTAAATAGTTGAAAGTCTGCACTCAGTAGCCATGGCGAGATGTGAAATCATGAGCAAGCATGCAGTATAGTCTCTGCTTCTCAGGGCTTGTTTTTTTTCTTACTCCGACTGGCAAACAGAAAGACTCTTTGAGTGTACAGCTGCAACACGATAACAGCAGCTGCTCACTGGCTTGCTGATCAGCATTCCTTCCTTCAACCACAACTTGACCTACAGGACTGTTTTCATTCTGAAAGTATGCAGGGAAAGAGATGAAAATAAAAATAGATGGCTCTAGGCTTTTTTCTTTTTCAGGGACATAACTTGTATTACAGCAGTATGCCGACCTGTCAGTACATTCTCCTTTCTTTTTTTTTTTTATTTTAGAAATAAGCAGCGGATGCCAAAGTGACTCCTGAGTTATTTAAGTCAATGTTATTCATTTTGTGAAATTGCACTCTTTTGCTCTCTCTTTTTGTTTTGCAGAAGAAAAAGCCCTTTACACTAGTGTTTCACAGTTGTTTTTTTGAAGGCTGAAACTGATCTCATTAACTGGACCTCAGCAAAAAAATTTTTGCAAAAAATCAGGTTAGCAAAAAGATTAATTTTATACACAAGTTGTCAAATTGTTTTACATTAATTGTAAATATTTGGTTGTAGGAGTCACTTTCTTTTTTTGTACAATAATGAGTGTGTTGTCATTGTCATGTAATGTCTTTTTATGACTACAGTTTATATATTTTATATGTGCAGTGAAAAAAAATCTTGTTTTTGTTTATACAAATGTATTTTTTCCCCAGAAGTTTGAAAAGTCATTTATCTCATGAATATTTATGATAAATAAAGAGGAAGCATTTGTTTATTAATATCTGGGATTCTCCCAGTGTATTTTATTGATGTTTTTCACAAAATTATGCAATATTCTCCTTTTACAAGCTGTGGAAAAGTCAAATATAGCCACAAACGTGATCTGGTTTGGTGGTCAATTCTTGTACTTTTAGAATACTACAGTTTTTTTTATATTAAATTTTAAGGTCCTTACATTTCACTAGGCACATCTTTTACATTTGCTAGCTGTTCTTATTAACGGCGTCTTTAGTTGGTGCTCATTACCTGCAGGGGAAATAAGAGAACACAAATTCCCTGATTTTTAATAAACAATTTTTTTTATTTTTATCAAAAGGTAATTGCAGAAATAAACAGCTACTCACCTGTTTAATCCACCAAACATACGAGCTGACTTGTGTAAAGACCGTGGGCTTCTGCCAAAACTGTTAATAATACTGTTAAGTGCTACATTTATTGGTCTCTCCCATAAAGGTTTGTTGTTGTTGTACTATATGGCAAACGTGTTAGCTCAACTAATGTTGACAGTTTTGGAAGGCACGGTAACCTGCAGCTCCATAAATGTACTAGTCTACAAAATGAACATCACCACTAGCTGACTGTTCATTGTACTCATACATAATTCAGGACAAACAGTCACTCAACCTTTTGTCCAACCTTTGGTTTGCAAATAGTTAAGCTTCGTCTTATTTCTCTTTGAATCACTCACTTGAAAGACTCCCCCAGCCAGTGCGTGTGATTGTATCAGACAAAGCAACAGGGGAAGACAGCTTTATCAGAGCAATGTCATTCCTGCAAAAAAAAGCAAATCAATACCTTTATGTACAAGAGGTGAAAAGAAACTAGCCTCATCAGTTCTTACGGTTTGGATCACCTATGAAATAGCATTCACTGTTAAGCGATATCTCACACTCTTCTACATAAAGAGAAGTGGTTTTATACAGCATTGCTGTTACTGGCTGAGCAGAATGTGGTAGTCTTCATGAGTAATCATCTTGGCTGCTCTGTGAGCCACTGAGCCTTCCACAGTGGTCTTCAGACTGTGCTTCCCCAGCTCCACTCTGTAGTCGTCGACTTCACTGTAAAAAAATCAATGATATGGGTTTGTCCAATTAAAAGTATCTTTTGACAAATAATTTTAAAGCAGGCTTTACCTATGCTTTTCATTAAGCCATGTTTCTTAAAATGTTTTTCTAATTGATCTGACATAATATTCTAATCTTAAATGTGTTTTTGTTAGCTGCAAGTTGAAAATCATCATCAGAAATAAAGGTTTGAAAACGCTCTGTCCATAGCATACTGTGCTTCACATAGTGAAATAAATCACTGAAATCAATGTTCAATAAGCTAATGTACCAAAAATGACTTGACATGTAGTCATTTTTTTAGGGTTGATCATCCAGACAAAAAGCTTGTTTTTCTGCTGTTATTTACAAGATTTCACAATTAGATCTATACCAAATGTATCGAATGTCATCGTGGTTCAATGTTCAAGGTTATCATAGAATACAAAATTACAATATGTAACTGTGAAGGAATTTGTGCAAAAACCCGAAACATAACAGAAAGCAGAAAGGCAACAGAAAAAAATCTATCGTGTACTCAATTAAACTATGGTGGACACATTAAAAAGCATCACAGATAAATGAATAAAAATATCTGGTGATGTTACTGGTTTTCAGGCTTGAGGCTGCAAATTATAAACTTTTGGTCTATGTATTTGGCGCCCAGTAAGAATAAAGAAATAGAAGACATTGATTGAAGTGTGATAAAGCTTTCTCTCTCTACATAACATCACATTACATTAGATTGGTCCTGACTGAAACGTACTTGATGCAAGAGTCAGGACCCATTCTTGGGAGATGAGGGTGCTTCCACAGACACGACTCCAGCGCCCTCTGCTGTTCGACTCAAGCAATACCTCAGAAATACCGGGAATAATATGAACAGGTGCAGTAAATCACATAAAAAGCTCATAAATAAGGATTTCAAGTTCTTCTTGACTAGCTAAAATGGTAATGTGAGACTGTGCTACTGCCGGGAATCAGAACACATTTAAAGCAGGTCTGGTACCTGCCAGGGCCCGTTGGGGGGTCTGACGTCCTCTCCTGAGTTTCCTATTCAGAAACTCCAAGTTCCACTATGGTGAAGACCAAATAGCTGTCGAAGGACACCAGAAACTGTTTGAGGTTGTGGGCAGGTGTATTTTATACTGTTAACGAGTTCAAACAGGTGCCATTCATACAGGTAATGAGTGGAGGACAGAGGAGCCTCTTAAGGAAGAAGTTACAGGTCTGTGACAGCCAGAAATCTTGCTTGTTTGTCGGTGACCAAATACTTATTTTCCACCCTTATTTTCAAATAAATTCTTTAAAAATCAGACAAAGTGATTTTCTGAATTTTTTTTCTCATTTTGTCTCTCATAGTTGAGGTCTACCTATGATGTCAATTACAGGCCTCTCA